>LR990625.1:600000-895000 GCA_905147815.2 Phalera bucephala
TCTCCGTGCTCTAAAAACAGTTAACAACTTTAGGATAACACTAAAAAAAAATACTATTAGCATCACAAAAACTGTAATATAAAGACTTACAAGTAAATTATGCACGGTCTGTGTTGGAGGTTATTTGTTATTTGTTGAGTGTTTAAACTGTAGAGGTAGCCTAGAGGAGCCGGTACTGTCGTGTACATGTCCTTGGTTTGATTTCACATTCTTCGTTATGTTAATTTGTGTTTTATGGATTCGAGCTCTAAGACAATATACACATTCTTCACTATAAATATAATTGTAATTTATTTATAAATTTATTTGCATTGTATGACTTACATTATTTAATATTGTTTCTGTATTTTTAATATGTTTATTTATATCATGGTATATACCATTTTAAGACATTTTCACTCTTATTACATTCAATTGCATGTAACAGAGAATAAGACTTTACATAATGTATAAAAATAGGATTGTACGAGACCCGTCAGGACTCTGAAATGCACGCAAAATGAGAAATAAATTTACAAATCAAATATTCCTTTCCACTGCTAAAATGCAATGACAAATATATATGTCCCTTCTACTAAGCTATTCACATTTCCGTGAAATTGCACATGATTTTGAATTACATGCAAACCTACAAACAATTGCTAAATTTTGTACATTCACTACAGACTATTTATATCACTCGTTTCTGTCAAATTACATACAATATATAATATTATAAGGATGAGGAATCAAATAAATAGAAGATTGTATTATAGTTAAAAATACTACTGTGACAAAATTGGAACAATATAAAAATTAATGGTTATGTTTTTTTCTAAATTCTGTACATTAACAATAAATCGACAGATTCGGCAATAAATAAATTCACTATACAGTCTTACGAGTAAAATCACTAATTAAAGGTCTCAATTCATTTCGACGCGCTTTCGCTTATCACATAGACAAAAACCACAGCACTTTTTGTCACTTACACATTAAACTGTCACTGTAAGACCAGTGTCCTGGGAAGGGAGTGTCGTCTACAAGCTATCTATTTACAGAGTAAGTTACAACGATATTTACATGGGAGCGGACGGCGATATTAGGACTAAGTGTGGGGCGCCCGACGGTCATAGTCCCTTCTATAGACTTCACGTTCATAGTCCCGCTCGTCGTATTGGTAGTCGGACTGCGCGTAGGGCCGCCAGTCCTCGGGGTAGGGCCGCACGGGCGGGAAGCCCATGCCGGCCGGCATGGCCGCGCTGTCGTAGTAGCCGCCGTACTGGCCCGGCATGCCGCCGAAACCACCGTACCTCCTCTTATCGTGCGGTCGTGGGTTCCGGTCGCGGTACTGCCGCGGGCCGGGGTAGGCGGGTGGCGTCCAGCCAGGGTGCGTGGGGTGGGCAGGGTGCGCAGCATGCGCGGGGTGCGCGGCGTGGTCGGCGTGCGCGTGCGTGGCCGCGTACGGAGCCCGCGAGCGCGGCGCCGTACCACCGCTGTCACGCCGCGACCGCGACCGATCCTGCGCCCTGTCCCTTTCCCTCTCCCGATCCCGCTCCCGGTCTCGATCCCGATCGCGATCGCGATCCCGATCCCGCTCCCGATCCCGATCCCGCTCCCTCTCCGACCGGCTCCGCTCTCTCTCGTGACGTTTGTTCTCGTTGGGCTCCGGGTCACACTCTCCTTCTTCTAATTTTCTCTTAATTCCGGAAGAGTGTGGAACTTTATCATTGGTTTTATCGAATTTGTCCCGATCATTTCTGGGCCTCTTTTCCTTTTTGTCATTTGTGATGTCATTTTTTGGATCCTTTTTATGGGACTTCACATGATTATTAGTATTGTGGTTATTTTTATTATTGGTCTTAACATTTTCCTTATGCTTGCTATCTTTACGTTTTGAAGCTTCATTTTTCTTCAGTCCATATTTATATAACCTGTACAATTGCTTTGCATCAAAGTTTGTAAATTTCGATACAAAGTACCAGAGATTACTTCTCCACTCAACCTTCTTATCGGCATCTGGATATGCCTCTAAACATATGTCGATCTGATTTCCTATTTGCGTTAAGCATGCTCTTGTTCTGGTAACCTGCTCAGATTCCGATAGTGTTTGATCTGGATTGTCAAGTGCTCTAAGTGCCTTCTTTACCGGCCTCATCTTTTCTTTACACTCTTCAAACACGGAGGGGTCGAGGTCCCCTAACACCTCTAAAGCTCTAGGCTCATCGTTGGCAGTAAAATGCATGGGACCCGCTGCAGTTTTCTTTCGTCCCTTCAATTTATCGCTCTTCGTCCTATCTTTGCCTTCTTTTTTGTTACGTTTTTTGTCTTTTTCTTTCCGATCATTGGAAGTCGCATCATGTGTCGATACATCTTCCATTTTAAGCTTGCCCTTTTCAGATTTATCATTTTTCACAGTCTTGTTTGTTTTCTTATTCTCATCTCCAGAACTCGCGTCATCTTCCACAATATCTTTGGTAACGGGTTCTTTATTTCCCCTCTTAGTCCGCACTTTCCTTTGTTTTTGTTTACCATTCTTTTGATCAAGCAATTTCTTTATAAGCTTTAGTAAATACTCTGCGCGTGATTGTAGATGTTTTGCTTGTGGCTTTTTGTCCTCATTTGTAAGAATTTTATCTCCTATTTCAAAGGAAGAATCATCATCTTTATGGCTTCCCATGAACCTATACCATATTGATATATTCCAGCAAGCAACTTAGAATCGTCGGGGAGTCCCCATTCCACGTCAAAATTTGCTGGTCTCGTCCTGAAATCCAGTTGCCATTTTAGCCTCTCCTCTTTTGTATCTGGCAAGAATTCATCTAAAGGAGCCAACTCGTCTTGACATGCCGCCAATGTCTTAGCGATGACTGGCACACCACCGAGTTTGAACGTCTTTCTGGTATTTTTTCGACCTTCAGTTTGTGTTTGTTCATTGTTGGTTTCAGATTTATCATTCAGTACAGCTTTACATCGCTCTTGTAGGATTTCTCCTAATTTCTTGAGTTCAGCCAAAGGCTTCTCTTGTAATTCCGCATCACACGCTATACTGTCCAGATGTTTCAGAGGCGCAGAAAACTTTTTGTAACTTTTGACAAATCGTCTAATCTCCTGGTCGGTGAAACTCTTGATCTTCTCACGGTGCGAGGCGGGCGGGCGGCCACGCTTACGTGGTCGGTCGTCGTCGGCGCTAGCATCGGGATCGCTCGCGTCACTGTCGGCGTCCGCGTCGCCCTCGCCCGACCCCGCCTCGCCCTCGCGCGACCCGCGACCACGCCCTCTTCGCCCTCCACTCGCATTTTCTGCATTATTTTGTTGTAAATTCTTCCTTCTAGGTGGTAAGTATAAATATTCCATTTCTTTAGTTTTTTCCTGCTCGGCGATAGTCTTGCGTACATTTTCAGGTATGATATCATCCCAATCTCTGCTTTCTTCTTCGGTATTTTCTTTTTTAACCTCCATTACAGCTTTTTCTTCGTCGAATGCGAAACTGGCGACTTTGAAAGCGGACAACAACTCGTCACCCACCATAGAAGGCCCCTCATCGCGAGTCTCGGCTCTTTGAAGAATTTCATCAATATCACAGACAGGATCCTCATCGTTTTCATCGTCATCTTTAAACAATTCTTCGGCACCAAACTTCAGAATAGCATTCAAGTCTTCTTTGTTGAAGGGATAGTTGGCGGTGGTCGCGGACGCGTCCCGCTTGTTGAGCACGGTGTGACCAGTGGTGTCCATCCGCTGGATAACCAGATGATCAAGTACCATTTTGCGCTTAGCTCTTTCCACTATATCTTCCTCAACAGAGCGGGCGGTAACTAGCCTATAAATGTTAACCTGATTTTTTTGTCCAATACGATGTGCGCGAGCTTGAGCTTGCAAATCGTTCTGAGGATTCCAATTGGAATCAAAAATTATCACAGTATCAGCGGTAGCTAAATTGATCCCAAGGCCACTAGCGCGTGTTGATAACAGAAAACAGAAATCTTGAGAGCCTTCAGCATTGAAATGGTCCAGAGCCTGTTTCCTCAACTCCCCTTTTATACTACCATCGAGTCGTTGAAAAGGGAAATGCCTCCTTTGTAAATACTCAGCTAAAATATCCAACATTCTGACCATTTGTGACTAAATTAGAACTCTGTGACCTGTTTCTTTTAACCTGCAAAGTAATTTGTCCAAAAGAAGCAGTTTCCCAGAGCCTCTCAACAATTTCTCCACAGCATCTGTTGTAGCCAATGATGCTCTCGACTCAAAGTCTTCTGGTTTTGTTAATAACGCATGATTACAACATTTCTTCAACTCTATTACAATATTGATAAAAGTGTTTATAGACCCTTTAACGCCTTTTCGCAGGGCACTGTAATTTTTGGTAAGGATCCATTTGTAATATTGTTTCTGAATCGACGTCATTTCTACCCTTAATATTTGTTCAACTTTAGCAGGTAACGATTTTTCAACATCTTTTTTCTGTCTCCTTATTATAAATGGCTCCAGCTGTTTGTGTAACTTTTCATAACCTTTAGTAGCGGCGTCCTCATGATCTTTCTCAAATTCTTCCCATGATTCAAATTTATAAGGCATAATAAAGTGTAACAGCGCCCACAGTTCCTTTAAGGAATTTTGTAATGGTGTTCCAGTGACGAGTAACCTGTGGTTTGTGTCAAATTCTTTAAGTGCTTTGTACAACAACGAATCATCGTTTTTTAACCTGTGCGCTTCGTCCACTAGCAGACACGCCCAACTAAAAGATCTTAAAAACTGTCTGTCTTTCAGTAAGATCTCGTAAGTTGTTAGGATGGCGTTAAATTTCAGTCTTTTCGAACTAGCGAAGCTCCATTCAAACTGTCTTATAATATCTCTACTGGAGACATCACCAATGTATGTGACAACATTGATGTCAGGCGCCCATTGCTGAAACTCCCTTTGCCACGCGGTCATCGTACTTAGTGGGACAACGCAAAGAAACGGCCCATACAGTTGTTGAGTTTTGAAGAGGTAGTATAAAAAACAAATTGTCTGTATTGTTTTCCCTAAACCCATTTCATCAGCAAGAATGACGGAATTGTCTTTACACCAGGAATGAATCATCCAATTCAATCCATCCATTTGATAATCTCGTAATATACAACTCGCATCTTTGCCGATATATTCCGGTTGCTCTTTGAGTTGATGAAACTTTGGCCTTCGTCTTAACACAGGACAATGCCTTGATGGGGTAGTTTTGGCAGCTTCTCTGTATTTAAAATGTTCAACTTCCTCAGGCCATTATCTCTCTATTAATACAACATCTTCCCAGGTTGCATCAGCATAAGGAAGTGATTCCCATTTACAGAAATATTCATGTGCCGTTCCTCCACCCTCTAATTCCCTTGTTTGAACCGCTATGATTCTTTCAACATTATTGTACGTTTTCACCAATTCCTGCTGCAACTCAGACTGACATTCAAAGTAATCAATATCCTCAGGACCTGCCTGTTGCCTCCACCATGATAATTCAGCTTCCTTTTTAATAAAGTTCTCTAATTTCTTAAGACCTTTAACTTTTTGTTCATTGAGTGACTTCTCCGATTCCCAAGTATTATGAATATGAGACCAGCCTTTCCATTTGATCATCAGGTACTGGGGTTCAGTAGATTCATCGTCGTCAGGATTACAGCCTTCATTAGGATCCCCATTCTCCTCTATATAGTAAACTGTAGTCACATTTCCCGTGACTCCTTTCTTGCCTCGTCGTTGTCCTAGGACTCTTTCAATAGTTTCACTATGATCTTCTGGTTCTGGTTCCACCTCACCCTCGCCATCCTTGTCCATAAGATCGGAAGAATCTGTTTGTTCATCACTAGCTTCTTTATAACTAACAGCAGCACCCGTACGTCTCGTAGCGGTTCTTTTAGTTTCATCATCACTGCCTTCAGAACTTTCATCTTCATCACTTGAGAATCTTCTTCTTGCTGGTTTTCGCTTCCTGAGAGGTACACTTCTTTGGCCTGGTCTTTTAGAGGGTGGGGATGGTGAACCTTTTAAGTCACTATCGCTATCAGATGTATCTGAATTCCATGAATCACTTTTTTTCCTGCTTTTTCGACTATGAGTTCTTCCTCTTTCACTAGAATCACTATCTGCTAACTTAAGTCTGTCTGGTACTTTGCGAGATCTACCTGATCTTCTGATTCCATAAATGTCAGGATTATCTTCCCAAAGGTCTGATTTTAATTTGCCATGACCTTGTGACTTAGATTTTGAATGTGAATCATCATCTGAAGAATTTTTGTCAGTGTGATGATCAGACTTCAAAGAATTTGCGTAACTGTGCTTTGGTGAAGATTTTGTATCATCACTATGATGAGATCTATCAACAGATTTTTCTGAGGCAGACCTTTCAGATCCAGAACCTGATGAGCTTGACCCACTATCGCTTTCACTGCCTGAACCCGATGCACTGGAATCACTCTTCTCGCCTTTCTCGCTTGTTGAATCACTCTCCGATTCATTCATGAACCCCTTCAAGTGCATTTTGTTGAAAATTCAAGGAATACACGGTTTCTTATATAATTAAATGGCAGAATAAAGAAAAACTGGACAAATCATTGAAAAAAATGCTAAGAAATAACACGAGATAATTAATTTCTGCATATTTCTATTATAAGCGACTTAAATGCGAAAAAATATTTTGCAGTAAAATCTTGTCAAGCGACGCCATTTTGTCGTCGAATGAATACTGGTGACGACGGAAATGAAAAACCAGTAATTTTGCCACAAAACTTCAGTTAAAACTAGGTAAACAGAAACAATAACCACTAAAAAAATTAAAAACGAAACTTAAGAGCCGTCAGAAATACTACTTCTGTACTGAAATTGATGCGAGCACCGCGCACTGCCAGCGAAACTCGAAAGCTACGGCCATATTCAAAATTCATATTCAAAATTTTTCTGAGCTGTGTGCTGTTTTATATATGTCAGTTATTTCTGTATACTTACTTTTTTACTATCTTGATATTATATATATATATATATATATATATATATATATATATATATATATATATATATATATATATATATATATATATATATATATATATATATATATATATATATGTATGTATGTATGTACCCGTGACGCCCCTTACAAAGGTTCTGCCAGAATACCAGCGCTGCATTATAGCCATAGTGCAGCAATATGCTGAGGCAGAGTCCTGTTTGGCCCCACACAATTGTGCCTTTCTTTACATAACTGCCTGTTTACTCTGTATTGTAGTGTGTTGGTCAAATAAATGTTTTTTCTTTCTTTCTTTCTTTCTATTGATCTAATTTTATTCTCGTTTATTATTCTCCAGGTATCCTTTGCCTTGTTGTTTGAGGTTCTTAGGCGATATATATTTTTCGCTTTTTTCGTTACTTTAATATTTTTTTTCAACCTTATTGTGTAGTTTTTTAGTTGCGTTAAGCTGTTGGTAGATGGATTTTTCCTATGCTGCCATAACATTTTAACTTTATTTTTACAACATCGTCTAATACCAGGCGTTAGCCAGGTCGTTGGTCTGGGTCTCCGTCTAAACGGGAGGCCATCACGTAGCCGCGTGATGGTCAATCGGCTGAGGTCCATCCTTAAGATGGACCAGGTTAGGGTCCTGGGGTAATGGGGTCTGAAGACGGCGGTGTAAGCCTACACGACGTGGGAGTGAAAAGCGAACACCGTTCGTCTCGTGGATAACTTACCTTGGGATCCTATGCTCCGGTAATAGCCCTGGTGCTTATAAAGCATCCTCAAAGATAGAGGGTGGGAAGGTAGAGGGCTCCGTAGAGGGTGGGGAGTTACCGGAGTGAATTCAACAAAAAGATCACATGGACATAAAAGAGAAAAACCCCAAAACAGTTCCCTAAAAGGGACAAGGAGCCATGAGCTCGCAAGGCCCCTCGGGACAAAAGACTAAGCCTTCGGGCAAATACACGCAAGTGGGACAAGTGACGGCAAACCCAATGGTAAAGCCTGTCTGGTCCCAAAAATTACAACAGGAGGTCAGAGTCCAATAGGGATAGACGAGCGTCCTCTGAGGAACGTCGGTGGAAACGGCGGAGCCGAAGGGCAAGTGAAGGCTGCATACCATAGTGGGAGCGCCAGTCTGGTCCTAGGCAATGCTAGGACGACTCAGGGGAAATCGGGACGAGAGGCAGTAGCCGAGTCAAAACCCGACGGATCTGGGGGAGAATCAGTGTCTACCAATGTACCCTCGGCGGCTGGGGCGGGGGTCAAGGTGTCTGGCGTTGCTGGACCCAGTGGCTGTACCACCCAGGCTGCCGATGTTGGCGGATTGCGGGACCAGAGCTCCTCCAAGAGACGTAAACGCGCCAGCGGTCACGCCAAGAGGAAGAGACGCGAAGAGCTGGCAAGACAAGCGGCCATAACAACCACCCTGGCGCGGGAGACCGCGCTTGCCAAGCGGGCCAGGGAGGTTAGTAATGAGGCTACAGACAGCATGAGGGACCAGAAGCGAGCTCGCTTTGGCTCCTCCTTTAAAGAGGTCGTATCGCCGACGAGGATGGCCATCCGAAAAATATGCTTGACGATGGAGCTGTCTGGGAGCTCAAACAGGCTTTCTGGTTGAGGATAAAAAATGATCCGATCCTCACCTTCGAGTGGAAGGGATTCCAGGGGGGAGTCGTCAGCGTAACATGCTCAGGCGAAGACGTGATCACCTGGCTTGGCTTCTTCAATGGCTTTACCGTTGGGGGAGTCAAAGTCAGAGTGGTCAAAGACAAGAACCTACCCAGACCAGTAAAGATGGCCTGGAAGAGGACTAAAATAAATGAGCGCGTTCCCCTCTCCGAGGAACTATACGTGCTCCAAAGGGTACACAAGACTATATCTACGGATCACTGGAGAGTAGTCAGCACTACGTCGGAAGGACTTCAGGCTAGAAGTATAATCCTGATGGACCAGAACTCTGCTGATGCCATCAAGAAGGCCGGATATATGCTGCATGCTGGGCTTGAACGTAGCTTCTTTAAAGTCCTCGAAATGCCTGGGGACAAGGAGGATGCTGCGGGAAGATCGCCTATTGCGTAAAGCCAGATTTGACATAGCATTAATACACGAGCCCTATATATACAGGGGTCAGATACGAGGCTTAGATGGGGCGGGGGGCAACCTGTTCTATAAATGCACAACTAATGACATTAGAACTTGTATTTTTGTCAGGAATGGCATAAATGCAATGCCTCTGTCCATCTTCTGTTACAGGGACCTAACCACGGTCTAGTTAAAATTGGAAGGTAACAGAGGCAGCCAAGAAGTTATCTTCTCGGCTGCCTACTTACTATACGAATACACGGACCCAGTTGCGACACAATTAAGCAGCTTGGTCAACTACTCCTGCACGAACAACTTCGAGCTTATCATAGGCTGTGACGCCAACGCGCACCACATCGTCTGGGGCAGCTCGGACACTAATCAAAGAGGAGAAAAGCTTCTGGATTTCCTGGTAAGTTCTTCACTTCATGTACTAAATAGAGGCGATAGGCCTACGTTTGTAAACAAACGAAGAGCAGAAGTCATCGACATTACTCTCGCTACTAACAAAGCTAGCAAAAAGATCAATAATTGATATGTCTCCAATGAGATTTCGTCATCTGATTACAATTATATATATATCCAGTACACAGTCGAAACGAATAATATAGTTATAAAAAGACGAAATCCGAGGAATACCGACTAGGCTTCGTACAGACGGGATCTAAATACAGAACTAAATACCTACGAAAATTTAAATTATATGGGAGGCTCTCAGATAGCATATCATTTAAACTACTACGGGATAGGGTGAAAAAATTGGAGGCCGACTGCTATAACAACTATATAACGTCTACTGAAGTATCTATTAAGGGAAATCCAAAGCATTTCTGGAGGTTTGTGAAATATCGTTCTAAATCGAATATGATTCCTAGCCAGCTTGTCTATGGTAATAATACTGTTTCCAGTCCGGAATCAATTTGCAATGCATTTTCTTCACACTTCCAATCAACTTTCCTTGACCCTGTCACCGATGTACCATCTACTAATAATGAAGTTGAGCATCCCTCAACAAGTTATATTAATTCACTGTCTGACATTCATACAATCTATATCGATGTGGGACTAATAGAAAAACTACTCATTCAGCTTGATCCGTACAAATCCGCTGGACCCGACCATTTATCACCAAAATTTCTTATACGATGTGCTAAAACTATCGCCGTACCTGTATGTCTATTGTTTAAAATGTCTCTCTCTACTTGTACTGTTCCCCAAATCTGGAAACGTGCATTCATCACTCCTGTTCATAAGAAAGGGCCTAAAACGGATGTTGCAAATTATAGACCAATTTCCAAACTTTGCATACTAGCGAAAGTGTTTGAAGGGGTGGTCTATGATCAGGTTTATGCAGCGATAAAGAATTCCTTTAGTCCCTCCCAACACGGCTTTTTGAAAGGCAGGTCAACTGTAACAAATCTTACTCTGTTAAACGAATTCATTACTTTAAGTATGGATAATGGGGCACAAGTCGATGTCGTTTACACAGACTATAGTAAGGCCTTTGACCGCATCGATCATAACATTCTTAAACTGAAGCTTCTCAACATTGGCATACACGGAGACTTATTTCGATGGTTTTCGTCGTACCTGGATAATCGGTCACAGGCTGTTGTTATAAATAACTACATTTCTAGTTGGGTCCCGATCCCTAGTGGTGTTCCCCAGGGTTCTTTGATGGGTCCGTTGCTTTTTATTATCTATGTAAATGACATCGACTCTTGCTTCCATACCTCCCATCTGCTCTGTTTTGCTGATGATATGAAGGTATTCTCTTCTATATCATCAACCGATGATATGGATGCTCTTCAATCAGATTTGTTGCGTCTAGATAATTATTGCAAACGCAACAAGCTAGATCTTAATCCGTCTAAATGCTCCGTTGTCACATTTAGCCGTAAGCGTTCAATACAACCTACATCATACATGCTTAAAGATCAGTTACTATCAAGGTGCATTGTCATACTCGACCTAGGTGTCCATCACGACTCTAAGCTTCTTTTTGATGTACATGTTGATGAAGTCATAGCAAAAGCTTCTAAAGCACTTGGCTTTATTATGAGGCTATCTGGGTGCTTTAAACAAGCTAAAACATTTAAAATACTGTATTGCACGTTTGTGAGGAGTCACTTGGAGTATGCGTCACAAATTTGGAGCCCTCGCTATGACAAATATATACACCGTATTGAAGGCATACAAAAAAGATTTATTAAATTTTTATGCTACCGATTACAGATCTCTTTCCATTCCGATAATTACTTAAACCTATGTAAGAAGTTTCACATTCAACCACTAGTTAATCGCCGACGTATGGCTGACTGCACATTTTTGCTAAAAATTATTGCGAGTGAAATTGACTGTCCCATTCTTCTTCAAAAATTATGTTTTAATGTTCCTCAAAGGTCCACAAGGTTTAACCTACCACTTTCTGTTCCGTTAGTCTCTTCAAATTGCAGACAAAATTCTTATATGGTGCGAGCAAGTAATGACTTCAATAAATTGTGTAAAGAGTTCTGTCTTGATCCATATACTATTAAGAGCAATAAGATAAGAGAGCTGCTGAACCTCAACTTTTTTCAAATGTAACTAATTACTTAAGTAACATGAATTTGTGTATTAGTATTGTTTGCTAAAGTTTCTGACACAAATTCAGAGCTATTCGTGAAAACCTGTAATTGGCTTTATATTGCTTACATTACTTTTATTCTCATAAGTGCAGCTGTTGGTTTTCCTGACCAAATAAATAAAATAAATAAAAAAAAACTAGGGAAGGTTCAGGGTAAGCTCCACTCCATAATAGATATAGAGTTTGAAGCGGACAACATTGTTCGGGCGGTTAGCACCGCCTGGAAAAATAACTGTCCGGAGAAAAGAGCATTAGCAAAGCGTGAACCCTGGTGGACTTCTGAACTCGCCAAGTTAAGGCTTGAAACTCGCCGGGAGTTTAATGAAGCAAAAGCAATCAAGAACTTTAGTGAATATTCGCGGATACTCACGAAGTTCAATAATGAGGTGCGGAAAGCTAAAAGAGCGGCCTGGAAAAAGCACTGCCAGAGCATAAGCAGCCTACCAGAGGGCATGAGACTCACAAAGGCGATGTCTACTGCCAGAATAAATCCGCTTACTACGGTAAAGAATGATAAAGGTGATCTTACAAATAGTGGGAAGGAAACGCTGAAGGTAATGTTCGACGTACACTTTCCAGGCTCAGTAATGATTCAACATGATGACATCGTGTATGATGTTGAGGATGAAGAGCAAAAGGTTATAACAACTTAACCTGACTGGGAGACAGCAAGAAAGATCGTGGAACCGAATAAGAGAAAATGGGCTCTTAATAGCTTTCAGCCGTTTAAGGCCCCAGGACCGGATGATATATATCCCATTCTATTACAAAGGGGTGAATCGACACTCAATCGACACCTATGTAAGCTATTCAGAGCGTGTGAAGCCTATGGGCACACGTCCCGAATCTGGTGACAGGTCACAGTAGTTATCCCTAAACCAGGAAAACCGAACTATGAGGAAGCAAAGTCATACAGACCAATTAGCCTGTCATCATTCTATCTAAAATGTATGGAAAAGGTGATAGACAGATACATAAGGGAGGGACCACTGACGAAACACCCTCTACATAAAATGCAATGTGCATATCAGCCGGGCAAATCTACAGAAACAGCTCTACACTATGTTGTCAGCCGTGCAGAGATGGCCCTAGAACAAAAAGAGATATGTGGTGCAGCGTTCCTGGACATTGAGGGTGCCTTTGATCGCACAACTTCCTTCTCTATCGAGAAAGCTGCAAAAAGGCATGGAATAGAACCAACACTGAAAAAATGGATCAAAAACATGCTTAATGACAGGGTTATTCAATCTACTATTTTAGGTGATCGATTAACCGCTAAAACAACCAGAGGATGTCCGCAGGGAGGTGTTTTATCACCAACTCTATGGAGTCTCGTAATAAACTCGCTCTTGGAAATTACTAACACAGGTCCTTTTTACACGGTAGGATATGCGGACGATATCGTGATACTAATCAATGGGAAATTCACCAATACAGTATCAACACTAATGCAAGAATGCTTGGACAAAGTGAGGGAATGGTGCACGACACACAGACTATCAGTTAATCCAAAAAAGACGAATGCGATTCTGTTCACAGGATAAAAGGTGCTCACGGGTCTACAGAACCTGTATATGTACAACAATAAAATAAAATGGACCAACGATGTCAGATACTTTATTTATTTATTTATTTATTTTAATCTCACCAATACACTATTTTTACAGGTAATAACCTAATGCAATAGCGTAGCACAGTCACTAAGTACTAATTCAAATTCTAAAACCTAATACAATCTTCTACGATAATACCAAATATGAGGCTTTCGTGAATTCGCTCAGCGTGCACGTAAACAGATCAATTAATCCCGCAACCATGTTAAGCGTGCGCAGCGCCCGCACAAGTGGCGTACGCTGCAGCAGGTTGGTGCGCGCTCGCGGCACCAGCAGCAGTGGCGGTCGCCGCTGCCGACCCATGTACGCATCAGGAACACAAAGCCTAACCTCCTGTAAAACTGCTGGGTTTTGTACTCTGCCACGTAGTACTTTAAATAAGTAGATAGCTAGGGCTACTTCCCGTCTAGCTTCCAGTTTCATATAGCCTACCATACCCAGAACCCATAAAGTTGGATACAACAGCGGATATCCGGGATAAACCCCATACTGTTTTAAATATAGGAACCTTATAAATTTATTCTGAATACGCTCCAACATCAGTCTGTATTTGGCCTCATATGGAGACCAAATTACCGCATTACATTCTAAATGACTTTTTACGAAAGCCTCATACAATGCTTTTAAAGCTCCGATGTTGGAAAATTGCCCAGCTTGTCTCAAAACAAACCCCAGATTCCGATAAGCTTTCTTACATACGCCTATAATATGTTTCCGGAAATTCAAATCTACAGTAAATCTGACTCCCAAGTCTTTCACCTCAGTGACACGTTGCAGCACGTGCACGTTACTTGTTTGTCATCATGATGATCATCATGATGATGACACCCGACAAACGATTCGTTGGCACCTTCACGCTGACCATACCATGAAGAAGGCACTCAGAGTGCTGAACATGTGCAGATCAGCATACGGAAAAACCTGGGGGCTACAGCCCAAAATGATGTATTGGATTTATACAATGATGGTGAGGCCAATACTAACCTACGGAAGCATTGTGTGGTGGCCAAGAACGAAAACTCAAACATGCAAGGATGCTTTGAGGAAGATACAGAGAACAGCCTGCTTGGCCATTACAGGTGCCTTCAAAACAACACCAACGGCAGCTATGGAGTGAATACTTAATCTCACGCCGCTGCATATAGTCATTGAGACAGAAGCAAGAAAGGCACTACATAGACTAGCTAAAACTGGACTATGAGATACATCAATGCCAAGATTCAATCATACCTCACTAGCACCAGCTAAAGAGGTGGATGATATTAGGGACATGAAATGCGACAAAATCTTGACCACATTCATATTCAACAAAAGGTTTAGTACTCACATCCCAACCAGAAACCAATGGAAGGGAGGCCTAAAGAAGCAAAGGAAAGAACAGAGGACATGGTATACTGATGGATCCAAAACCAGACATGGGACAGGAGCCGGAATGTACACTGAAAGACTTGGTTTATATCAAAGCATGGGTAAGATGACTTCGGTATTTCAAGCAGAAACTTATGCGATTACCATGTGTGCAAGACAAATATTGGACACACACACTTCAAGAAATCTATATATGTAGCAAAGGTCAGGCTGCCCTTAAAGCTCTCAGCTCCTATGAGCTAAACTCTGCACTGGCAGTGGAGTGTGCACACCTTCTTAACAGATGCGGAGCACGCAACACAGTCAGACTTGTCTGGGTCCCTGGGCACACGGGGGTTGAGGGCAATGAGCGAGCGGATGACTTAGCTAAGAAGGGATCCATGGGAAAAAACATAGGTCCTGAACCATTCATAGGCATACCAGATGGAGCCTATAAAGGTGTATTGTTCAAGTACGCTAAGGAACAACACAGAAAAGAGTGGGAGGCTAACACAATGCTAAGACACTCCAAGGAATTCACCAACACGTGAAGTGAAAACGATAGTAAGAGAATACTAAGACACAGT
The DNA here is from genome assembly GCA_905147815.2 of Phalera bucephala. Lineage (NCBI taxonomy): Eukaryota > Metazoa > Arthropoda > Insecta > Lepidoptera > Notodontidae > Phalera > Phalera bucephala. The sequence goes on from LR990625.1 coordinate 615,223, forward strand.
AGAACTCAACTAAGGCAACTTATTTGAGCATACATAGGCCACTATGGCACAAAAGAAAATCTACACAAGATAAACCTAGCTAGCGACGTGGTATGCAGGAACTGTGGCACAGAAACTGAAACCATGAAGCACATTCTCTGCAAATGCGATGCTCTGGCCGCGCGGCGAATGAACTTGCTGGGGGTGGCCTATCCATTACGAGGAGAATATCGGCTCTGAATATCGGCCCTGGCGGAATACATAGCCTATTACAGGGAGTATTTGGGACACCAGGTACGTAAGAGCACTAGGGCTAAGGGCAGTACAAAAGATCCCACTGGGTCGAAGTGCGTTTGATGAAAATCAACCCTACAAAAATCGCCAAACAAGATAAGATGGGAAAATACAATTATGGTCTATAGTATATGTCATTAATATCAAAAGCAATGTACAAGGGTGTAACTGGTGATGATGAATTTGTCCCCTTTCTTATCACTGACATGACATAAGTGTAAACAGTGCATATATATAGTCTTGTACATGCTCCCTCTATGTTTTAATCCTATCTCTATGGTTTATACTAGTATAGCCGTCAACGTTAACCTCTTTATTATATATAATAAATTTTCTGGTTACAAGTAGATTAAGAGCTATTTGTATAACTTATTGTGAAATAAATGAATTTTTTATATTTAAATTTGAAAAATCATGCGAAAAAGTATTTCATACAAATTGATCAAGTAAATGAATATTTTGTGAATATTTCATCATTACTTTATAAAATTTACATTTAACACTGACGGAAATAACGAGATTTCATTTTATTCAACACAAAGAGTAACAGAATACGAAACATTTAAACGTGGACAGACAAAATTAATAAAAAAAAACATTGAACAAGCGAATAACGTTGTCGGCCAGTCGATTAATGAATATAGAAGGTGCTAAAGCGCGGAAACTCTTCTCTTTTGTGCAAAACTGTTTCATTAAACTCAATACAATAGAATTTAAATAATGCCTCGTCGAAGTGTTCGCAAATACTCAGTCACGCCAGAATAGGGGAGATTGCAGCTTCTGTATAGACAATGCGCGTAGTTAATAAGTATTGTTGGAACAATGCGGCACGACTATCAAGTCGTGCCGCATCGTCCCAACAATACTTATAAAGTACGCTATACAGTTGTACGCTGAAATAATTGGTAACTACTGAGCACTTTCTTTTTTTTTCATTTAATTTGGCATCAAACAATTATATACAAAGAATGTGTAAAACTGACGGCCGTTGGGGCAGAAAGATTCTCGAGTGGCGACCACGTACCGGAAAATGCGGAGTCGGTAGGCCCCCTACAAGATGGACCGATGACCTGGTGAAGGTCGCGGGTAGAAGTTGGATACAGCACAAAGCCGGTCGTTGTGGCGGTCTTTAGGGGAGGCCAGACAGCTTGGCTTCTATTTTTTATGTAGAATTCGATCCGTCGCAGAAGGTTGCCGTCTACACCGGCATTTGCGATTTTTTCTACAAAAATGTCATGATTGATTTTATCGAACGCTTTTAAGAAGTCGGTGTACACCACATCTACCTATAGATGTCATCCATAGCTTTAGTCAAAAATTCTGTGAATGTTACTAACTTTGTATCCACACTACTCTTTTTTAAGAAACCACTGTTAAAAATTAAAACTGGGTGAATATCATCAGACCCGGCACCTTTATGGATATTTACTTGTTTTAGTGCTTTTAAAACCACGCCAGAGCAATCTTTTTGACACAAGTTACGGTAACAATGTCCGCGCCAGCGCTCACACGGTGTTTAAAATATGTATGTTATTATAATGTAATGATCGATGTGTTACATAAAATAAATAAGGTGAGTATCAGACCCTAGTTCTTCGCTACCCCGCAAGGGATCTGGCGAGATGATATAGATCTATCTAGATCAAACTCTATAGACAAAATAAACAATATCATCGTATATCCTATATCTAATAAAAATTACTTAAGTACAAGTGGCATCGAGCTCTGGTGACGGAGATCCGACAGTTTCTCCAATCGCTTATGATATTGTGTAAACTGTCACTGGGATCTTCATTAATATCGAGTAGACAGCCGACAGGGGGTGGAGAGGAAGAGGGGTTGTGAAACTTTAGTAATAAATAGTCCAAGTAACGTCTGCAGTGTTTCAAACATCTAGGTCGGCGCAGATACAATTAATTTTATAAATACTGACCTTTCAGCTCGCCGCCTCCGCGACCCAGTTCTGCAAAACGTTTGATAAATAGCCCGTGTTTAGGCTGTATTACATTTCATAAGCATCGGCCCGCTGAGGAATGAAAAGCGTCTTAGTTTATGCTTAGGCCCCGAAAGCTCGGACTTTGGCGAAATTTAAGATGTATATAAGAGTTCAAAATATGTTTGTCTCAAAACGCCTATGCCCTGGTGCCCAGGAGCTGTATAGATACGGTGCTAGAGGGATGAAGCTAAGGTAAATGGGATATACGGAAATTTAAAAATGTATAACCATGAGTTGAGAGACTTAATTACCTACATACACCTCTAACTGCAACACTCCAGCAACAGGAATAATCGCCAACCTTAGTACTGTTACGACCAGGCATACCCCGATATCTCGATTATTCAGGTGTGTTGATTCTAAAATGCATTACTCACCCTTAATTCTCCTATCGATCCATCAAAAAAGTTCTTGAGTTGAAAGAAAGATCGTTTGAGTGCCTGAACGTCTAGAAGGTTCCTTCCCTTTTTATTATCGCTGGCGCGCAGTCGCAGTTAACAAATAATTCTAGTTTACGTACAATAATACCGTATTTTAATAATAATACCGCTTTTTGGGACGCGCCGGCTATTGTTCGATGTACCTGGGCTTGGAGGGTTCGGGTCCGTTCTAAAACGTTCATACGAGTATAAAAAGAACAGCGTGGCCACGGAAACAGTCTCTCTTCGGAAGCGACAGCAATCAAATCCGGAACAAGCGATGTAAGTGGAATATATCGGCGACCTTAGCAACATTATACGGATACTATGAGTGACTCAGGGACATGGATTAGGTACTAGCAAGAGTAGTACTAGTGTGTGTTAAGGACTAGCGCGTACAAGTGTTCGACGTACTGTTTTGTGCGTACAGCGCCTAATAAGCGCGTACTTTGTACGCTATTCGGCATTCATTTACCCCGCAAACGTAACATACTATATCTATATTACATATAATAAAATTTTCTCTTGTTGTTTCAACGTAAATACTACCGAAGGGATTTCAATGAACTTTGGTGAACTCAAACTCAAACAATTTATTTCGTATAAGCCCTGCGGAGGCGCTTACAAATAGTCAATTTTCATTTTTTTTTTTAAATCTAATTTAATTACAAATCACACATTTTAACGAATTAAAATGTGTGATTTTGCCTACACATGAATTCCTAGATGAACTGTTACTGGACTCGGATTCGTCTCCTCCCACACGAAGAAACTTTTCAGTTGTTAATAGCACGAGCCCGCTTTATGCTGAATGTATACTATTGCAGTGCCATATTAACTTTTTATTTTATATTATTTGCCGTGTAATTCGTGTCGCTAATTTTAGAAAAACAAACCATAATCTTGCGGGATAGTATTTGACGTGAATACGTCTTTAAAATTGCTTACATAGTAAGAGGCAAGTCTAAAAAACGAATAATAACAAAATCAGGCGATACAGTTTGGTGTTGCAATTTCATGTCTATCATCTGCTTCCTAAATTTAATTGCAGCATTGGATAGCTAGAGGATCAAAGAATTCATTACGTCAAGTGAGGACTGTGACATATCGCGTGTGGTGGAGGGGGAAGCGCCGCCATTTAAGGTAATTTTGCTGCGTATCGAGATTTACACTTAGCGTAACTTTTGACTCAGAAAAGCTACGACGTTCGTTTAAGTTTCAATCGTCAGATCTTGTCAAAATCTATCGCTCGTATACAAAACATTAGTGTGAAAATAGTGACAGTGAATATACTAAGGTGTTAAAATAACAAAACAAATATCAAAAATATATAATGTCCGCCTATACGCGTCAAAAAGCCAAATCTAAATGCAGAAACGGTCGGAAAGGGCTTCTCAAGAGCAATCGAATAGTACCAATAAAACACCATATGACCGAGTCAAGCAGTGCCGAGAACGTAAAATAATGAACACGGCCGAGCGAATCAACGACGGTGCCAGTACATCTGCAGCTGGGGCGGTTGCAATTATGCAATTGGATGAAGAAAAGGAAATAGTTGCCATCATAAACAAGGCATGGAAACCCGGAGGACTTCTTAGTCTTTAAACATGATTATGATATACATGAATAATAATATTTTATATAGAAAATATTACCCGTTACGTAAACGTATTCACGTAAAACACACGGCCGTGTCCATCACACAGCCATACCTCGTTTTATTTCTCCCTATTACCACGGCTGAACGGATTATAAAGATATCTACTTAGTATGAAAGTGTCTTAGGTCTGTCCGTCTTAGGCATTTTGATTTGATTTTGTTGAATCAAAAAAGATCGAAAGACAACCATTGCAAAAGACGTCCACTGCAAAACAAAGACGTTCCAAAACACCGCACATAATATACTGAAGTACATTAAGAACAAAATAAAACACCTTTACGCGCACGATGTCCGAATATTACCTACATTCCTTATCTTACAGATACAATACTTCACCCTGGCCTCGGGCTCCCACCGACAGCGCCGGAGAACAAATAGTTTCGCGAGCACAGAAATCCTTATAATAAAAGACTAGAAGTGAAATAGCATACAACTCTGTCTATAAGCACTGTAGCCGATTTGCCATACATGCACGGTTTGAACAAACAATTTACACAGATTCACACAAAATTCACATTATTTTATCTATTTATATCATCACGCTAGATCCCTTGCAGGGTTGGAACTCTGTACTCTTTACAGATTTCCATCTCTTTCTGCCCTAACAGACCTCTCTGGCTTCTTCCACCCTCATAATTCGTCTCATACGCGCTCGCCGGTTCCGGAGACTCTTGACTGATATTATTTTTGTGAAACATATTTGCCCATGATTTGTATTAACTTATAGGTATAATTCCAAGATTTGGAATTTCATACCAACTTTAGCCACAATATGACATAGGTACATTGGTCCACACAATCTTAAAGCATTTTGTGATAATTTTCTCACACGCAACTATACGACTTCTAGTGGGTTCTTATGACGACTTCTATGTTCTTGAGTTATAAATCGCGGATGAATGATGCTCCGCCATGCCGGCCCTCCCCGTGGATGGCGGGCAGCCTATAAATCCAGTGGAGACGGAGGCGCAACGGCTCATGGACAGAGACTGCCGCTAACGTCATGGAAGAGCTATAAAAATATATAAGTATACTTGCGGATAAACTGCAACAAAACCAGTTAACTCACATTTTGTTAGTGTGTACGATTCACATAAAGTTAACAACTCAGACTCAGAATCGCTAAAAGTCTTACATTGTAGGAATAAAAAACTTCCCCAAAGACCATACATAGTATACTTAAGTACATTAATGGAGAATACATTTTTAACTGCTTTTAGTGCCTTTTAATATTCAAAGGACTTATGTAATACTAATTAATTTTACCTGTTGCTACAAAACGGAATGTAAATGATGCCGTATTGTTATCCATTTAAAATTAAGTTCCATCTCCTCTATATCCAATATCATAATTTAAAATAAAATCATTTTCAACGGCCAAGAAAGCAAAGTTTAGTGATTGGGCTACTGTAGGAATTCATAAAAGTAGAGCTAAGATGTATGAACTGTATGATACGAAAACATATAATCAAAACCCAGCTTTCTTGGAATATGTTAAAAACTACTCGAAGACTTTTAGGAAGGTGTGTACTGCAGCAAAGTCTTTATATTATAGCAATATGATCAAAAGGTCATCAAATAAGATCAAAACCACATGGGGTATAATTAACAGTGTATCTGGGAGAACTCAACCACGCGATGATCTTATTGAACTTGTAATTAATGATAACATCTTAACAGATGATTTCGATATTGCGCAGGCTTTTAATAAATTTTTTAGTGAAATTCCAGTTCATACTACTGGCTCTTTGAACTCCTCTTCCCGAAAAGCTGAACTAATATTAAAAATCAGTGTAAAAGAATGCAATGTCTTGTTTGAATTTAAATATGTGACCCCGACAGACATAATCTTAACCTTTAAGTCGTTAAACATTAAAAACACTGTCGACTTCTGGGGTATATCATTAAAAATACTAGATAGCATAGTAATGGCTATAGCACCTGCGCTGGCGACGATATTTAATAAATGTGTAGAGAAGGGTAGGTTCCCCGACTTAATGAAACTTAGTAAAGTTGTACCGATTTTTAAATCAGGGATAAAAAGCGAGCCTTCCAATTTTAGACCGATTTCCATCTTGCCGGCCTTGAGTAAAATTTATGAAAAGATCCTACTCAATCAATTGCTTAACCACTTTAATGAGAATAAGCTGTTACACGGTGATCAATATGGTTTTACTAAGGGACGTTCAACCACAGACGCGGGAGTAGGTCTGCTTCAGCAAATTTACGGTGCCTGGGAGGCATCGCAGAATGCAATTAGTGTATTCTGTGATCTCTCTAAGGCATTCGACTGTGTTGAGCATGCAACCCTTATTAAAAAGCTAAGGCATTACGGTATTAAAAACACTGCCCTTAATTTATTAGCTTCATACTTAGGTGAAAGGTCTCAATGTGTTGAGATTAACGGGGTCAAGTCTCAGGAAGTTAATATTTCAATTGGTGTTCCACAGGGCTCCATCTTAGGACCCTTTCTCTTTTTAGTATATATTAATGACCTGCCGAACTTTGTCCGTGATGTCTGTGACATTGTACTATTCGCAGATGATACCTCATTGATCTTCAAAGTTGACAGAGCTAAGCTTAATTTTGACGATGTGAATGGTGCTCTTTCACGGATATCAAATTGGTTCGAAATAAACAATCTATTGCTTAATTCACTCAAGACAAAGTGTATTAAATTTACTATGCCCAATGTAAAAGTTAATGCTACGAATATTCTTATTAATGGCACAAAGCTGGACCTCGTGAACTCCACTGTCTTTCTAGGCATTACCCTAGACTCCAAACTCCAATGGGGGGCCCATATCTCATCACTTGCGGGTAAACTTAGCTCCGCTGCTTATGCAGTGTGGAAAGTACGGCAACTTACGGATGTGGATACGGCACGTCTAGTTTATTTTAGTTACTTCCATAGCATTATGTCTTATGGTATCCTACTGTGGGGTAACGCTGCTGACGTGGAAAATGTATTCATACTGCAAAAAAGAGCTATCCGTGCCATTTATGATCTTGGACCTAGGGCTTCCCTCAGAGAACTTTTTAAAGAGATCAACATTCTCACGGTCGCTTCACAGTATATATACGACAACATAGTGTACATACGTAGGAATATCCATTTATTTAATAAAGTGAGTGACGTTCATAAATTAAATACTAGAAATAAACATAAACTGGTATTACCAATTGTTAGGCTTAAAAAAGTATTTACTTCCTTCGTTGGAGTCGGTATTCGCTGCTTCAATAAGATACCAAAGCCCATGTTAGAGTTGCCACTTGACAGATTTAAAAAGTATATTAAATCTTCACTAATGAGTAAAGGATATTATACACTAAATGATTTTTTAAATGATAAAAATGCCTTTTCACAAATTAACTGAAATCTAGAAGAATTTAATGTTAAGTGCAGCGTGTCCTGCCTAGCGAGCGTTCATTGATTTTAAATATTATTCTCGAACGATGTTGACAGGGTCGTGGATTGGTCATGCTCACTAAAATGTCTTTGCTAGTGGCGGCTCTGTGGAGCGGGTCATTCTTTTCCCTCTAAAATGGTTGAGGAGAGTGATGGCTGCTTCTCAGGTCATACTCGTGAACGGGTGCTGCTGGTGGGGATTGGTCCGTCCCCTGCCCTTTCTCTGACTGAACGTGTACCATAATGCTATTAAATTTTGTCTCGTTCGGCATCACACTGGAGCTATGACCAGTTGTTTTGTACGCGCTCTTTACATATTTTATAGTAACACTTTCTCTTACTATTATTATTATGCTTTTTATTATATACCTCTACAACATCTCTATTTTGTAAATGAGAGGACTATGTAGACACTGACCAATATCATGAATCTAAGTACACTTATGATTAATCTATACTTAAGCACATCTATTTAGCTCGTTCTGCATTGTTCTCCCATACTCCATAAATGCAATGTATACAAAAAGAATTGTAAACCTCATTTTTTAAAAAAGAGTAACCGTGGAGTTTCTTGCCCTTCTTCTCCACAGGAATGACTTTCCGAACGGGTGGTAGAGTCTTAAGTAATAATAATTTTCTCTTTTTGACTATTCATAAGTGCCTTTTGGTCTACATGAATAAAAACTTTTGATTTTGATTTTGATTTTTGATCACGCCGAATCCCTTACAGGTAGGTACTTCTTTAAATCAAAGTTCACATTATTTAATTTAGTCTTAAATTGTTAAGTAATGTACCTTATTGCTTTGTTTCGCTAAATGGTATATTTAGAGAACCTAGCACGAATAGATTGATATTAGAGTGTCGCTAGCGAGCTGACATGCCATCCTTGTCACACTACAAAATTACTAAATAAACATGAACATGTGGCATCGCTAGCATCGCGCTAACGTCAAAGTTTTCATGCTAAGCCCCCAGTTCTCCTACCGAGCGCATAATCAGATCATGGTTATCATAAAAATACATTGCCATCGGAACTAAACCAACATGTCAAATTTCAACTCTGTAGGACAAGAGGTTCTAAATGGTTCTAATTCAGCTTGCAAGATTTTTTTTTTTTTTTTTAGATTTAGATTTTACCTAAACAAATTAACAAACATTGCAATCTAAGGAACATCTTGTAATAAGTAATCTTTAATACAAAGGAAAATTCATGCCTTGGTAGATGATATGGGTTCAATTCTCACCCGATGCAATAAGTTTATATATCTATGTATCATCATAATAAGAAAACGTTTACCAAATCTAACCCCTCAGTTTGTCAGTCAGTTAACCCTCTCAGTTTGAGAGGAGGCCCGTGCCCAACGTTGGCACAGTTTATTAACAGGGCTAATATTTACCAAATCCACTCGTGACAAATGTAATTTCAGTCCAAACATGAGTTGAGTTTTTCTGTAGTAACTCAATTAATTCCCAGATGATTGGAACATAATGTCAATTTAGGCTTGCCTCTACATTCCAATTTAAAAGAAACATCTCGGCATAAAATAAATTAAAGAGGCAGGTACTTAACAAGTTCTCGCGCTTTTCCTGGTTTAATTTGTATCACGGCGGCCGCCTTGAGTGTCGCCAGAGGTCGCCCACCCCGAGGGTGATCTCGGGAGAGTAAATTAAATAATGTGGTACCGGCCATCAGAGGGTTTAGCACGAAGAGATTGACGCTAGGGAGTTGATATGCCATCCTTGTTACACTTTAGAATGCTAAATAAACATGAACGTGACAGCACGCTTACTAGCAAGCGTCATGCTAACGTAATTTTTGCCTGCTCAGCCTCCAGGTACCAGGCACCACCGCCGGCTCCCAGAACTCGGGTATAATTTTTCTTACAATTAATTACGCGCCGCGGTGTTCCGACTGTTTGAGCAAATGTTAGAACCGGTTCAAATGACAATTAGGAAACGTTTTGCGTTGATTTAAATTTGGCTCATGATTCTTAAGGTGCAGTTTCACTACATAGAATGATGAAAAAAAAATGCATAGTAACTTCGCGTCTCGTGTCCTGACAACTTAAAGCTGTAAAAGCTCCGCGGCCAACAGCGTAGATCATTCACACACAGACACACGTGTCCTGACAAACCATATGACGTAACAGTTACGCTGTCAACAAATCGTGCTGTCCAGACTATCTTTATTTAGTAAATTTTAGTGTAAAAAGGATGACCTACCAACTCGATAGCATTACAAAAACATCAATCTGTTTATATCAGGGTCTCATACAACCTGCTTCTTGTTTGTTTATAATTCTTCTCGAAACGACGCAACGTGAAAAATAATGGTCGCGTTGCATCGTTTCGAGAAGCAACCACATGCAATAAAATTCGTTTATACTGACAATTTAAACCTAAACCTACTTCAGCACAATGTCTGTTCTTAAAATAAAATAGTCTATCTATCTATCTATAACCTCACGCCAGATCCCTTGCGGGGTAGGCAGAGAGTACAGAGTTCCAACAGGTTCTTTCCTTACATACCTCTCTGGCTTCCTCGACTCTCATAGTTCGTCTCATACACGCTCGCCGGTTACGGAGACTCTTGACTTTTCCATCAGATAAGACTCGGTTTATTTGGTCGTGGTAAGATAGTCTAGGTCTTCCCCGGTACCTGCATCCTTCCACTTTCACATTGTATATCTGTTTTGTCATTCTTTCCTCTGGCATTCTTTCTATATGCCCGAACCAACGGAGCATGCCCTTTCTCATCTTTACACCGATACTATCTTTCATACCTACTCGCTGTCTTACTATGCTGTTGCTAATGCGGTCGGTCAGCTTCACTCCGCACATCTTCCGCAGAGCTCGCATTTCTACCGCATTTATCCTACTTTCATTCTCCTTCTTACATACCCAGCTCTCGCTACCATATAACAGCGTTGGGACAAGAACTCCGTTATGTATGGCCAGCTGCGCCTTATGGCTTAAGTGCCGGCTCCCGAGTAGCTTTCCCATCGCACCATTCACTCTGTTCCCTGCACTCACTCTTCTCTCTATGTCAGCGGTGTATTTCCCATCCTTACTGAAGGCGCATCCAAGATATACAAACTCATTCACTTGCTCCAGCACATCGTTACCAACCATAATCCTTACATTCGTTCTGGTTTCTTCCCTTTCAAAAACCATAATCTTGGTTTTCTTCACATTCAAGTGTAAGCCATTGATCATGCAGTCGTCTTTCATAACTGTGACTAGTGTTTGCAGATCAGTGGCTGTTGGCGCTATTAAAACCGCGTCATCTGCATAAAGTAGATGGTTTACCACTAAGTCACCCATTTGTACACCTTCATTCATCGCTTTCAGTCTTTGAAGACTTTTGTCCAGATATATTATAAACAGTCTAGCGGACAACACGCAACCCTGCTTGACGCCGATTTTAACGTCAAACCAGGGTGACCTGTTACCACCCACCCGTACGCATGCCTTGCAGTCCACATAAGTGGACTGGACGGCTCGCAACAGAGTGCCATCTATACCATACTCTGGCAAAATGTCCCAAAGTCTCTTTCGCACAACTCTGTCAAATGCCTTCTCCAGATCTACAAAACCGCAGAAAACCTTCCGGCCCACTGCCAGATGCTTCTCTACGATGTTGCGGAGTGAGAAGACTTGATCCGAACATCCTCTTCCAGACCTGAAACCCCCTTGTGCCTCGCACAAGGGGGTTTCAGTTTCATAAAATAGTATTTTACTTTATAAGATTTCACATTCTATTTCATCTTGTTGTAGTTGCAGGGGCGTCACGTCAACGCTCTGTTTACGAGCACCAGACGGCGGCTCTCAAAACACTGCATCCTTTTAACTAATTTTGTTGGCCCGGGATTAGTTTCATCTTAAAAAAAAAAACAGTATTTTAAAACAAAAGCTTTGTTTAAGAATGTCAAGAGCGAAAGAGTATCCATAGGATATAAACGGCTCTGGTTTATACATCACAATAATCATAATAATAAGACACTAGAAATGAAACAGTGCACGATTTCGAAGCCACTGTCGTCGCCTCGTTACACATGAACAGTTTTAAACACAAAACAAATGAACACAGTCTCGCACATACTCACATTATTGCTATGAAAATACTTTCCGAATTATAATACCCTCATCAGTATAATTACAACTTTTGAAAATCTTTTCGCAGTTGGATTTGTTGCAGTATACCAATTTCTACTGCTGAATCACATACAATGTTCCACGCGGTACTGAATCACATAATTTGTATTTGTTATCATTTTTGCACATGTTTGGCGACAAGGCAATAAATCCTAGAGGCATGTTGGGGTATCATGTAAACTATTCATGATTTTTTACAACTCCTAGATCAACAGATAACGATTGTATCCATTCAGTCGAAACGATATATTCATTATTCGAGTGAATATTACTTGTTATGTGACACCATTCGATTATTTTAGCAGAGCCGTGATTTGTGTAAAATCAGACTTAATACTTACATCATATCAAATACTCTGTCCTCTACGCTTATCACGCAAGGGATCTAGGGTGATTTTATTAATAATTAGATCTCAGACAAAAAAGGTTTTTCATTTTCAATATCTAATAAGAAGAAAAACGGTAATTGAATTCCACTAAGCTTACCACACATATGGCTCATCTCGTAATGAGCTATTTGGAGCGAGTCTGCAGCAAGATCGTTCTGAAGATGGCCCTTTCTACGGCTGCTTAATGTGAACCCGACTCGAGCCGCCCGCTGAGGTGGGCGGCACCGTGTGGTGGCGCAGACTGTTTGTGTAATGCTCGCAATATCACCTAATGACTAGTAAGATTTGCTTTTAAAACCAGTTAAAAGACGAAAAAATGTTTTTGGAATAAATTCTAGTTTTTATTTTAAGGAAAATAATATTTGGCTATTCGTATGTTTTGAGTTCATTTACAAACATAAATTACATATGCTTGTGGCTCACACATAAGTTTATGGCCTGCTCCTACGCGCCACTACGGGTTTATACTGTACGCATCTAAGGACCTTCACCAGATCGAGGGTCCATTTTGTGGGAAGCTTGCCTACTGTAGACAGAATAGTGTTTTGTTGTTCAATTGTTCGTTAAAGTAATAACTACCTACATTGATATTACACTTGATAAATATATTGATAAATTTCCCTACACCATCAAACACTATTTCACTCAGCGGTGACGAAATTGCGAGCCAAAGTACCTCCACCATATCCAATTACTAGTCATCTGGTGCTCACATGTTGACCGAACCCCGTATCGTGTGATCGGACGCACACAGGCTACGTGAAATATGTCGGTAAACACAGAGGCCGTAATGAATTCCAGACCCGACGAAACCGGGCCGGGTCTACCCGGGTCTAGCCATACCGGGTTGCGTATTCACAAACCATTACTGCACTGCACTATCGGTTTTGCTAAATTCTCGGCGATTTTAGCTCAAATACAGTAGAGAACTGCCGGAGCTCCATACACACTAGTTTCGGGTTTAAATTAGAACACAGACATTTAAGTTACTAAACTCTTCGCAAAACAGTCATACAAAATCTGTAATGAGTCAGCGCCTCAGTCAACTTGTTTTACGTCGTTGATAAACTTAGAATATAACAAACAATAATTCTATAGGTTCTATAGAGTTTATTTTTTAAAGATAATAATAACCTTCCAACCTATCACGTGTAAGTGCTGACCTATTGTAAGAGAATGCAAATGCAATTGATGGACTGTATTTAGGTGCAGCATAATATTCGCAAGTGATTGCACGTTTAAAAATACAAAATTATGTATTAGGTCGCCCACACCTATAGGCTAAGCACAAACCATTTGACCTAATCGTAACGTTGTCGAGAGACCGTCCTGTCACATTCATCTTTATATAGTAAATTTCCAGTGTGCAAAAGAATGGCATATTAACTAGATAGCGTTACGCTAACGTCAATCTTTTTGTGCTAAGGCCTCTGAAATTGTATTGTAACAGATTTTGTTCGTTCAAAAACTTAATATTATATTAGCGGGTCCGCAATATGTTGCGGCTCAGATCGTTAAGCTTTGGCTCATCACAGTTTAGATACACGCGACCGGGGTCGACGGGAACGCATCCTGGAATACTTCAACAACATTATTCCCCTTCCCCTCGGACCGCGAAAGCGAATAAACGTGTGCACCGTACTCAATTTTTGCATATTTTTGTTTTTCGCTATTTAATTTAATAATATTTAAAATTATTTCCGAAAATTAATTTTGTGAAGTACCAGGAGCGCATAACGCGTAGGCGACAGTGAACTAGGTGAAAGTAAAGGACAGCAATAACGGAGACAAGTGCAGCGGCCAAGCTACGCCACGTAGTCGACACAAATCCTTTCTCCTACCATTGCCTCAAGGACGACGTCACAGCGTTTGTCGCTTGCCTTAATTCATAAGCGACAGCGGATAGCGACGTAACATATTGTGTGGTCCAAGTGAAGACATCCGTCAGAGATCAAGGTACCTAATTATAAAATTATTTTAGATATTAAACAATAATATTACTATGCCGCTTCGACGATCTCCCCCTCCAGCGATGGCTGGAGCAACATATGATTCGGACACTCCGTCGGAACGGAGTGTCGCAAATAATGCAAGCATTCGCCCAAAACGCAAACGTGAACAAGAAGATGATATTAGCCAACTTCAGACTGAGATGAGAGATCTGTTTTCCTCCTTATCACAGACTGTCGAACAGCGTTTTAACGAGATCAAACAACAAAACTCGGACCTACGAGCCGATTTACAATTCATGTCTGATAAGTATGATAATATTCTCGATAAGCTCAAGCAACTGGAAAAGGAAAAAGTAGATGATAAAAAACATATTCAGATATTAGAAGGAAAAGTGGAGGAATTGGAGCGCAAACACAAGTCATATGGATTGGAGATTCGCAACATACCTAAAGTTATAAAAGGCACGGAAACTAAGGAAAATATATGCGATATAGTAAAATCATTATCTAAAACTGTTCAGATTGATCTACAAGAAAATGATATTAAAGATATTTACAGAATTAACACTAGCAAGGACACCTCCAAACCAATTATAGTAGAGCTGAACAGCATCTTGAAAAAGGAAAAAATTCTGCAGGCAATTAAAAACTTCAACAAAACCAAGGCGAGGGAAGAAAAGTTAAATACTACTCATCTCAAGGTTGTTGGCCCCAGTAGACCGGTATACGTATCGGAGACATTAACCTACAAAGCAAATAAATTGTTCTCTTTAGCACGTGAATTTGCACGTGAAAATGGATATCAGTACTGCTGGACTACTAGAGGACAAGTCTACCTACGGAAAGCTGAAGGACAGAATCTACAGCGCATCGTAAACGAGTCAGATTTAGTCAAAATCAAGAACTTGTATTGACTATATTTTATGAAATTCTTGTATTTAATAACTTATGAAGCAGCTTTATTATGTAATATTCTTAATGTAAATTGCATGCATATGTTTAATACTTACCATATTATACTTAAGTTAGAAAACAGGTACACAATCCCTCATACAGATTATTTATCACGGCGTACACATTTTATTGATTTCAAAGTCCTAACGATACATATACTAAAATTGCATTTAGTCCAATATTTCCTATTATTAGATGCCTGCTCCAAGTCCAGCACTTTTATCGACATAAAATTTAGAAATCTAGTAATATTATCCGATAGAATTTATTATAATAGAGAAATGCTGCTGATCACCAATAACAATATCATTCAAATTCGATCAAATACATAACAACTTAAATAATATAGATTCTATAAATATTTCGGATTCCTACGAATGCACTCCCGAAGACTGTAGAAACCTTATTAGTAATAATGGACAAGATCTTAAAATAATATCGCAAAATATTCGCAGCATATCGGCGAACATAAATGGTTTCCAAACTCTTTTAAGTAGAGTAGCGATTAACCTTGACGTTATTGTACTTTCTGAATGTTGGTTACCAAAAAATCCCAACATCCCCATATTGGATGGGTACGAATACTATTACTCACACAAAACTAAAAATCAGAATGATGGGGTGGTTGTATATATGAATAAATCTATTCAGAACGTAACTGTGATTGAACCTGATATTTCAGATGGCAGCTGCGTCTTAGTAAAAATTGGGAACGACTTGTGTATCTTAGCAATATACAGATCCCCGTCCGTAAAAAATAACAAATAATTCTGGGATTGCCAATATTGTTATAATCGGGGACATTAATATAGACATTTCTGATGGTAATTTAGATAATCATTCCAATGACTACCTCAATCTTATTGCCTATCATGGTCTTTTACCAGCTCATACATACCCTACTCGTAATAGCTCATCCCTTGATCACGTCATCTTAAAAACCAGGTTCAAAGCTATAACACTGGTGATTGATTCCACAGTAACCGACCATAAAGCTGTAGTACTAACTTTAAGTAAAATAAAGCTAAATCACTCTCCTAAAACCAAAACAATTGTCAACTATGATGTTCTAGAAAATGAATTGCTAAAGTTAGATTTCACAAAGATTTATAGTTATCACGAAGCAAACGCTGCAGCTGAGTATTTCGTTAATTCTATATCCAGAGCTCTGACTATGTCTTCAAAAACTTATTCTGTACCGCATCGTCTGAGAATTCTTAAGCCGTGGATTACCAGTGGAGTTTTGAGATGTATGAGAAACAGGGATAGGATGCATAAGAAAGCGAAATGCTTACCAAACGATGCAGTTCTCGTGATAACCTATAAACGGTACCGTAACTACTGCAATAATTTATTAAAAAACCTAAAACGCAACTATGAAAAAAACGAATTAACTAAAGCAAGGTCTAACCCGAAAAAAACTTGGAAAATAATTAAAGAAGTTACACACACCACTAAAACCAATAAGAAAGCTCATGAATTGTTAAAGATAAGTAGCTCGCCCATTCGATCGGTTAATGCAGTTAATGAATACTTTGCGAACATAGGTAAAGAGATAGCAGCTAGTGTTGTAAATTTATCAAATGGCAGCAAAGATTCAGGAATTCCATCACAATGTGGTTCATTTTACTTCGCCAACACCGATAATATGGAAGTGGAACAGGTCATCGACACACTAAAAACAGATTGTGCTGTAGGCATAGATGGTATATCTGCAAAAGTATTAAAACAATTCAAAAATATTATAGCACCTCCCTTAACACACATTATTAATGTATGCATAGATACGGGTGTATTTCCGGACCTTTTTAAGCGAGCACTTATTTACCCCATACATAAGTCTGGAGCTAGAGACTGTATCAATAATTACCGTCCTATTTCCATATTGCCTAGTATATCAAAAATTCTTGAGAAAATAATGAACAAAAGACTCAAAAATTATCTTGAAAGTAACAACTTGTTCTCTGACCGACAGTATGGTTTTCGCAATGATAGATCTACAGATAGAGCAGTACACGATCTTACGAATCATATTGTCGAAGCATTGGACAATGGAAGAAAATGTGTTGGTATATTCATTGACTTAGCTAAGGCGTTTGATACGGTCTCTATATCTAAACTACTCTCTAAACTAGAAAAACTTGGAATCCGGGATAAACAGCTCAAACTATTTCAGAGTTACCTTACCGATCGCACTCAATGTGTCAAGATCGATGACAGTAAAAGTAGTGACCTCCTGGTAAATCATGGTGTTCCACAAGGAAGTATTCTTGGTCCTACCTTGTATTTGGCATACGTGAATGATATGTGTAATTTAGAATTAGGAAAAGGAAAGTTGATTGCTTTTGCGGATGACACTGCCTTGCTTTTTACTGCGGATTCCTGGGAAAACGCATTTGATGCAGCGCAATCTGGCTTTGATAAGGTAATCAAATGGCTGTCAAGCCACTCTTTAGCTCTTAATGTCGACAAAACAAAATATCTGACGTTCACCATTAAAATAAATAGAGCACTGGATACTAGACAATTTTCATTAACTGCTCATAACCACGCTAAAAATATACATCAAATATGTAACTGTCCGAAGTTGTCAAAAGTCACTACCATCAAATATCTTGGAATAACCCTAGATGAGAAGCTAAGCTTTGCTCCGCACATTGATTTATTGACAGCCCGAGTGCGTAAACTTATATTTATTTTTAAAACTCTTAGACATATAGCTGAACCAGAATTGCTAAAAACAGTATACTTCTCACTATGTCAATCTATATTGATCTATTGCATCTCCACCTGGGGAGGTGCTCCTAAAAATCGACTAATAAAGCTTGAAAGAGCTCAGAGAGCTGTATTAAAAGTAAGCACATTTAAGCCTCTACGATTTCCTACTGAGGAACTCTACCAATATTGCAATGTCCTGACAGTACGCCAACTATTTATCCTGCATATAATTACTAAGCAACACAGTGTAGTCCATTGGTCGCCACCAGCCTCCTTTTCCCGTACTACGCGTAGATTTAGTATATCTAGACCATACGATTGTAAAACTTCATTTAGCAGGAAATTTTACTATTTTTTGGGAAGTTTCCTTTACAATAATATTAATAAGAATCTGGATATCAAGTCGACATCTAAATATCAATGCAAAAAAACATTAATAAAATGGTTATTGCAACTTAATTATGACGAAACAGAAAAACTTCTTCATCCTATACAATAAATGTAATTTTAAATTTAAATAGATTTAAATATATAACACAATACTCTAATTAATTTAATTAATAATATTATATATATACAGAAAAACTCACACATACTTACCAATTAGGGAAAGCATCTCAATTATCAATTATATTTTTTTCTATCTATCTATCTATCTATAACCTCACGCCAGATCCCTTGCGGGGTAGGCAGAGAGTACAGAGTTCCAACAGGTTCTTTCCTTGCATACCTCTCTGGCTTCCTCGACTCTCATAGTTCGTCTCATACACGCTCGCCGGTTACGGAGACTCTTGACTTTTCCATCGGATAAGACTCGGTTTATATATTTTTAATTATATAAATTCCAAGTATCAAATATTAATTAATTGTATACATTAATAGGTGCCATAATGATCAAATTAAGAGTCACTGGAAGGTTGCTGGTGCTTATAGCTCAGGGTTTTCCTATTTTAAGCACCAGCAGTACATTGTAAGTCACAATAAATGGACCTGACTAATGTATCTCAAAAATGAAAATGTATAAATTTGGACTACTAATATATTTAATAATTATGAAATTATGTACCTCTATACTCATAAATTATGTGTCATCAATTGTGCTAGAATTAAGTTTATATTGAATGCTTAATAAATAAATTATTATTATTTTGTTGGTTGTTTTTCTCAGCTTGCGCCGGTATGTTCATGTCATTTACGGGCAAAGCCAAGTAAATGACATGTAGAATATTTATGTGTTTAAGTCAGTCTGTCCGTCAGTCTCGTTGGTGCTTTCCTCTATTTGCAAAAACTTCCGCACAATGCGGCATGTGTTTAGAATAGCGGCTTTCTGTAGTAAGATGTAGATGGTGGGCTTCAGATCAATCAGTTTTATACTGTGGTGAAGGTATTTTGGTATTACCCCGGTAGTCGATAATACAACTGGAACAATGTACACTTTATTCTGCTTCCAGATTCTTGTTACTTCTTCTTTAAGGTCTGTGTATTTATGTACTTTTTCAGCTATTGTTCGTTGGAGGTTGTGGGTGTTTGGGACAGCAATATCAATAAGGTAAGTGGTTTTACTGTTTTTATCTTGCGGGGTGATATCTGGGCGGTTATAGTGAATAGTTCTATCGGTAAGTATTGCGCGATCATAGTAAATTTTATGCGTGCTATTTTCAAGAATAGGACTAGGATTGTATTTGTAGTATGGAGTGTTTGTATTGGGTATGAGGTGATGTTTGATTGCGAGATTTTGATGTATGATGTTTGCTATTTGATTGTGTCTGTGTGTATAATCAGTTTGTGTAAGATTAGGGCATGCTCCAGTTATGTGCTGGATATTTTCAGGGTGGCTGTGACATTTTCTGCATCTGTCGTCTGTGAGTGTTGGGTCTTTGATTATGTGTTTTCTGTAGTTTTTAGTATTGATGATTTGGTCCTGAATGGCCACCATAAAGCCTTCAGTTTCTGGGAATAGGGATCCTAGGGTGAGCCATTTGTTGGATGCTATAGAGTCTACGTGTGCTTGGTCTAAGTCATGTGGGTGTCTGCCATGTAACACCTTCTTCTTCCACTGTTCTGTTCTTTCCTGTTCTGAATGCATTTCGGTACTTGGTCCATTCTCTATTGTCAGGTTTAGTGGTGTATGGTTGAAATCATTTTTAACTATTGCCTTGTGCAAATCACTGTGTCTAGCTTTTTGTTGGAAAAATAATTTTAGATTAGTTATTTGTTTTATCCAGAGTAAATATATGTTAATTAGTCCTCGCCCTCCGTTTTCTCTTTTCAGAGTCATTCTCTCTATTGCAGATTTTGGGTGTAAATAATTATGTTTTGTGAGAATAGTTCTGGTGCTTATTTCTATATGGTTAATATCTGTTTTAGTCCATTTTATGATCCCGAATGAGTAAGTCAAAATAGGTGTTGCAAAAGTGTTTATAGCTTTTATTATGCTTTTTCCTGTTAGCTTGCTTTTACATATGGCATTAACTCTATATTTATATTCCCGTAATAAAGATGTTTTTATTTTACAGTGATCAATACCTTTGGATTGGTGATATCCTAGATATTTATAAAGTTCGTTCGGGTCCATAGCTATTATCCTTTCGTCATCACTTATTGCGTAACCACCGGGCCGGATTTTACCTTGAATTATATGTATCGTCTTGCATTTATCCAGGCCAAACTGCATGTTAATGTCTTTACTGAACTCTACCGTTGTATCTATTAATTATTATTATTATTATATGTATCTCGCTGAGATTAAATTATTATTATTATTATTATTATCGTACTTTTGTTTTAGTTCTCAGCTTGCGCTGGTATAAATGTCATTTACGGGTTAGGCCAAGTAAATAACATAAAGATATATTATGGATATTTGTTAAGATCTAGTGTCAAGCTGTCTGTCGGTTTCATTAGTTTCCTCTTCTATTTGTAAAAACTTACGTACAATTCTGCAGGTATTTAGTATGGCAGCTTTCTGTATTTGGATATAAATACTGGGATTCAGACCAATAAGTTTTAGACTGTGGTGGAGATATCTTGGTATGATACCGGTAGTTGATAGAACGATAGGGACAATGTATACTTTATCCTGTTTCCAAATTCTGGTTACTTCATCTTTAAGGTCTGTGTATTTGTGCACCTTTTCAGCTATTGTTTTTTGAAGGTTATGGGTGTTTGGGACAGCGATATCTATGAGGTAAGTAGTCTTATTTATTTTATCCTGCAGAGTAATATCCGGGCGATTGTAATGGATGGTCCTATCAGTGAGTATTGCGCGGTCAAAGTACATTTTGCAAGTGCTGTTTTCAAGAATGGGATCTGGTGAATATTTATAATATGGTGTATGTTTGTTTGGTGTGAGTGTATATTTGATTGCGAGATTTTGATGAATGATGTTGGCTATTTGGTTGTGTCTGTGTGTGTAATCTGTTTGTGTAAGGTAAGGACATGCTCCGGTAATGTGTTGAATATTTTCAGGATGGCTGTGACATTTTCGGCATCTATCATCTGTGATTGCAGGATCTTTGATTATGTGTTTCCTGTAATTCCTGGTATTAATGACTTGATCCTGAATTGCAATTAGGAAACCTTCAGTCTCCGGAAATAGTGATCCTATTGTAAGCCATTTGTTAGAAGCTATAGAGTCTACGTGTGGTTGGTCCAGATCGTGTGGGTGGCGACCGTGCAATACTTTTTTCTTCCACTGTTCTGTCCTTACTTCTTCTGAATCATTTTCTATATTTGGTACAGTTTCTTCAGCCAAGTTTAACGGGGAGTAATTGAAATCATTACGGACTATTGTTGTATGAATATCACTACTGATTGCTTTTTGCTGAAAGAATAGTCTAAGGTTTGTAATCTGTTTCGACCAAAGCATCGCCAGGTTGATGAGACCTCGTCCGCCATTTAGTCTTTTCAGGGTCATTCTTTCTATTGCAGACTTGGGGTGTAAGTACTTATGTTTTGTTAATATAGTCCTAGTGCTTATTTCTAAGTTGCCTATATCTGTTTTGGTCCATTTTATTATTCCGAACGAGTATGTTAAAATTGGTATGGCATAAGTATTAATCGCTTTTATCAAACTTTTCCCTGTTAGTTGGCTTTTACATATAACTGTTATTCTGCGTTTATATTCTTGCGACAGAGTTGCCTTTAATTTAGTATGTTCTAGGCCTTTTGATTGGTGGTATCCTAGGTATTTGTATACTTCATTCGGTTCCATGGCTATTATTCTGTCTTCTTCGCCTATTAGGTAATCGCCGGGCCGGATTTTTCCTTTAACTATATGTATCGCCTTACACTTGTCTAAACCAAATTGCATGTTTACGTCTTTACTAAACTCTACTGTAGTGTCTATCAATAATTTCATTTCTTTTTCCGTTTTTGCGTAAATTTTAATATCATCCATGTAAATTAAATGGGAGATAGATGTATCGGTGTTATCATATTTGAGGCGGTATCCAGCCCCGTGTTGACGCAAAATACGTGATAAAGGATTGAGGGCGAGGCAAAACCACAAGGGACTCAAGGAGTCACCCTGATATATCCCTTTCTTTATGACTATTTCTCTACTAATGATATTGTTTAAATATAATTTAGTCTTCCATATATTCATAGTTCTTCTTAGAAATTCAATTAAAACCGGATTGATTTTGTATATCTGCAAAATGCGTAAGAGCCATGAGTGTGGTATACTATCAAAGGCCTTTTTATAATCGATGTAAGTGCAATGTAAATTTCTTTTATTGGTTGCAGCGTGTCGATGAACTATTGAGTGAGTTTATTATTATTATTATTATTATTATATATGTATCTCGCTGAGATTCACGGGCTTTACCCGGACCTTTGAAAGGCTTACATGGGGACATGGGTCCAACACGTAGAGGCCCTATGCGAGAAGTTAATGTTATGTAAGCCACCTGCTGAGATCACTTGCTAAAAATGAAGAAACATAACCAGCGAACTGACCCCGGCAGGTGCAAGGACTATTGTAAATTATGGAAAGAAAACAAGGGCTATGCAAATGAGGCTTGATGGACAAAAACTGGACTATTTCAAAGAGGACGGACACCGGCCATAATTAGTTATACCTAATTACCCGTGGCCGGCGGTGACTCGCCGCTTACTAGATGGGCCCTCAAACGGTCGTCCTAGGACAACTGAGGGCAACACCGGTGTGAGCGGCTCAGGGGTGTAGAGAGGTGTGCTGCGCTTTCTCCGAAGTTACTCGCGGCGTTATGCCCTTTAACACTTCCACCCCTGGAGTACATCGATGTAGGTACGCATTATCTTCCTACGTCGATATAGCTCTCACGGCTCCTCTCTGGACGGCCAATTAAGGCTAGCCAGAGCCGAGAGTCCTGCGGGCACCCTTCGGTTTCCACTCGACCGACGAAGACACGCCGAGTTGGGGGCCCTGACCGACTCTCTGAAGCGCTCGGGTCCGTGATGTCGTTACTCACCAACAGCTCGCCACAAGCTGCCCTGCGGGCTTATTATTATTATTATTATTTATTATTTTGCTAATGAAGCAACCTTTAATTTATAAGCCACTACTAAAAGTAAATCTGTCTGTCTGTTTATCTGTTACCTTTTCACGGCTAAACCGCTGAACAGATTTTGATCAAACTCAGTAAGACATCGTTTTTATTCATGTAAGGACACAGGCTAACTTTTGTCTCAAAAAAAACTGGGTATGAAATACACGACTAAAAATATTGGAAACGAAGTTGCGGGCACAACTAGTCTTATATAAAACCTGTTGGAACACGGTACTCCTCGCAAGGGATCTGGCGTGACGACATAAGTAGATATTATTGCAACGTCAATCAAACACGGGAATCAGTGGTAGACTGTTTATTGCACCTTTCAGATGTACCCACATACATTTTATAAATATTACTAACTTATACTTAACACCTTTCCCCTTTTCAAGTGAAGTGTACATATGTAAAAGGGTATAAATAAAACATAAAACAATAAAAATGAACAAGCTTAACCTAACATTTTTTACTGCGATTATATGCGCGAAGAGCACGCGCAGATGCCTCGGGAGGGGGAGAGACAGGTAAGATCGGGTCCTGTGTGGCAGTTGTCTGAACCGGCGATTTCAAACACAGGTCCGCTTCGGCCCTCTTTCCCCCTTCGCCTAATGCATCCTGAAATGTGTCGTCGGCACCATTTTCTTCCGCCCTAGTAACACTTTCTCCATCCGCACTCGCGGTCGGGTGAATATTCGCGCGGGCTATCGAATAACGACCAACCCCTTTAAGTGGTATTATTTGGTCTTGATGGCGTCTCCATTCGATCCCGTTCCCCATATTAACTTTATAGGACACAGGTCCAGTCTTGTCTTAATTGCCTTTTTTACAAGTTTCACTGCATTTTCAGCGGCGCCGTTCCCTTGCGGTCTATATGGTGCTGACGTCACATGCCTGATAAAATTCATTAAACAATAGTCTTTAAATTCTTGAGAGAAGAATGGGGGTCCATTATCGGTAACCAATTGCGACGGCAAACCAAACCTTGCAAAAATCGACCTAAACACAGCGATAGTCGCAGATGCGTCGGTGCCAGTCATAGTCACGACTTGGATCCATTTGGAATGCGCATCGATAACAACAAGATATTTTTTTACCCGCACAGTCTGCAAAATCCGCATGTAAGCGATGCCAAGGCTTAGTAGGAAATTCCCACGGGTGTAAAATAGAGTGTGCCGGAGAATCACGAACCGCCCGACAAGCCTCACAAGTCCTACAAATACTCTCAATATCCTTATCTAGTGTAGGCCAGTATACGTAATTACGTGCAATATTTTCATTTTTACTATACCTAAATGGCCTTCATGAATTTTATTAAGGACTTGTTGGTAAAGAGAAGATGGTATAATAATCCTATGTTTGTAAATAAGACATCCTAGATCTAAAACTATCTCATTTTTTCTAGCAAAAAAAAGGTTTTTCAGCTTCGCAACTGGTTGCCGATGGCCAACCGAACATAACATAACCTGATAATTTACTTAACAGTGTATCGTTTTTTGTTTCTTTACTCACATCCTTAAAATTAACAGGTATAAAATCTTGTACTAAACATAAATAGCTTACGGAATCAGATGGACGTCGCTCCGAGGGCACAGGCAAACGAGATAACGCGTCGGCTGGACCGTTTTGTTCCGAGCGCACAAACTCCACGGAGAAATCATATGCAGCCAACCGCCCTGCCCAGCGCTGTAAGCGACTCGCAGCTGTTTGTGGGATACCACCTTTTTTCCCAAAAATGTATGTTAATGGTTTGTGATCAGTGCGCAAAACGAATCTTCTGCCAAATATATATTGGTGATGCCGCGTAATACCAAAAAATATTGCCAAAGCCTCTTTGTCTAGCTGGCTGTAATTTTGCTCCGCTGAATTGAGCGTTCGTGATACACAGCTCACCGGTCGCTCTGTGCTATCGGTGTAGCGGTGCGCTAATACAGCACCTAGACCATAAGCGCTGCTATCTACTGATAACGTCAGAGGGCGTCCCTCCGAGTAGTGGGCAAGTACGCGGTCGCTAATTAATGCCTGCTTACATACCACAAACGCTTGCTCACAATCAGAACTCCACGTCCACCTGACTTCTTTTTTTAACAGTGCATGTAGCGGATGCAATATTATGCTTAAATTAGCGATAAATTTCCCATAATAATTTAACATACCCAGGAAGCTTTTTAATTGTGTTACATTTTCTGGTCGTGGTGCTTCTGTGATAGCTTCTATTTTCGTTGGATCCGGGTGCAAACCTAGCTTATCAATAATATAGCCTAAATATTTCACGTTCATTTTTAAAAACGAACATTTACTTAATTTGACTGTGAACCCCATAACACGCAATCTAGTGAGAACTGCCCTTAAATTATTCAAATGATCAGATCGGGATGTACCGGTACAGCACACGTCATCTAAATAAACCACGCACCCAGTCAAACCGCGTAAGGTTTCTTCCATTAATCTCTGAAATTTTTCCGGGACACACGATAAACCATATGGTGTGCGTCGATATACGAACGTGCCTAGGTGCGTCGTTATCGCTGTATACTGTCGCGAGTCTTCACTAAGTAGGCACTGCTCGTAAGCATGAGAAAGATCTATTTTTGAAAACTCTTCTCCCCCACTTAAAGCTGCAAACAGCTCCTCGATCCGCGGGACGGGATAAAAGTCTCGTTTTAACTTAGGATTAATAGTTATTTTATAATCACCACAAATTCGTATATCGCCATTTGCCTTGACCGCCGGAACAATAGGGATACCGTACTGCGAATGCTCGACTCGGTACGTGGTACCGTCTCGCTCTAACCGCTCGAGTTCGCGCTCAACGCGGCCGCGCAGCGCCAGCGGCACGGGACGCGCGCGCACGTACACCGGCTCGTCATCCGTCACTTGCAATTTTATTTCCTTTTTACAGGTACCCAATTTGTTACTGAATATATCAGGAAATCGCATTATTAAACGACTAACAAAACTATCGTCAACGATGTCATTAAAGTTTATTTGTTTAATATTTAGAGCACGAATCCAATCCCTACCCAGTATTGGACGTCCTCCGTTTTTAATAATATAAAGTGACAAATTAGGTACTTCTACATCGCCGAGTATAACATCGACTTCTATGTAACCTAATGACTCGATCCGCGAGCCGGAATAACAGCGTAACAACAGGTTATCCGGTTTAATAACTTTATAACTAAAATAACCCTTATGAAAATTCTCACTTACAGCAGATATTCTACTACCCGTATCTATTTCGCATTCCACCGGTTGTCCATCGACCTTCACAGTTATTAAATAAGGTTTGTTACCTGAAGCCACCCAATCGATGTTGTAAAAATCGTCATCCTCCGTATCACTCACATAATTATGACCGTATGGCCGGCCTTCGCCGCGCACTTCCTTGCACATCACTTTTAGATGACCACGCCGATTGCACTTATCACAATTATAATTAGCAAACCGGCACCTGTCGGGCTTGTGGCCCTTGCCGCAGCGCCAACAGCGCAGCGCCGCGTCGCGCTCGCCGCCGCCGCGCTGGTCGCGCACGCCACCCTGTTGCCCGCGCACGCCACCCGGCCGCCCGCCGGCGCGGCGCGCTGCTGCGCTCGCATGGTGCAGGCCCTCGCCCGCCTCGCCGCCCGCAACCGAGGTCGACGTCGACGCCACGCTCGTGGCACCGCTCACCTCCGCGTGCCGCTCCGCGGCCTCCAGCGCCAGAGCCAATTCCACTGCCTCTTTGTACTTGATTGACTTTTCAGCAAAAATACGCGATCGCATCGCCTCGTTCGATAATCCGGAAACGAACTGATCCCGTAAATTCTCCTCGAGATTCGTTCCGAAGTTGCAGGTTGCCGCGAGGTGCTTTAAGTTCTGTAGGTATACCGTTAAAGGTTCTCCGGTAGTCTGTCTACATAATCGGAACACATGTCGCTCAGCAATTTCAGACCGCTGCGGTTCTAAGTGGTCTGCTACCAGTTTCACTAAATCGTCAAAGTTTTTTGATTCCGGGTGCTCCGGCGAACACATATCGCACATAAGCGAATACGTCGCTTCGCCCACAACGGTTATTAACAAGGGCACATGATGATCAACTTTAACTTCGTTGAGTAAAATATATTGCTTCACTCGTCGTTTATACGGGTGCCATTGCTTAGAATTTATATCAAACGGTTCCAGTTTTCCGATAGGCATTATTATCACCGTAAACAAAATTCACACGCGTAATTATAGTTCTCTAACCGAGTCGTCGCCAGTGCAACGTCAATAAAACACGGGAATCAGTGGTAGACTGTTTATTGCACCTTTCAGATGTACCCACATACATTTTATAAATATTACTAACTTATACTTAACAATTATAGATAGTAGTTTTATTTTATATATAGGCAGATAATTACGAGTATCTTAGAAAACCAGCAATTACGTTTTTAATGAGAGAAATCAGGAAAGCTAACACCGCATCTACAGGCTCCATTTATCAAAATTTGTTATAAATTAAGTTACACCTCAGGGTACTCTCTTTAGTAAAAATTCATTTTTATAAAACCCCAGAGGCCGCTGGTAGGCATTGGATAAGAGTAGCTGGGAGAGTGCTCAGTGGCCCGCAGTTGGCCATGTCCAGCAGTGGACTGCAATAGGCTGATGATGATGAAAAACCCCAGGCTGTGTGATCTAAATCTTCAAGCTTTAGTCCCTAATTTTTAGAAGCTTTTATATAATTTGCAATGTCCGTATGTCTGTCTGTCTTTCCGATTCAAATCTGGTGATCCATTTTAAAGTACTTGCCGGTATCCAATTGAGCTCAAATTTGGCATACGTATTAAGTTCGTTGACGATGCATTAATATAGTACCATCGAGCTAGTGTAATGATGGAGTAGGAAGGTGACCATAGTAACATATCACTCCCTTGTGCTTAGGCTTGTTTGATTGGAATTGACAAGTACTATATGAGATGATGAAAAGCAAAACCAGCAACATCCATATTGATCAATATGGATGTTGCTGGTTTTCTTACAGCTCTGCCACCCCCTCTTGGGGATTGTATGCGTGATGGTGTTACTATGAGAGACTAGAATCTCTAAAAATCTTGTGGTAATGTACCGACTGCCTATAAACTGGACAGGCATATTGCCCTTCAGAAACACAAACAGCAACATTCATATTGATTGATTAGGATGATGCTGGTTTTGCTCCTATGTCACTCATATAGCCTGAACATCATCTAAGTGTAAAGTATTTGACAAAACAAATCCAACGAGCCCATACACAAGGGGGTTATAATGAGTAATTGTTTGTTCCATTGGCCATCTTCCAGCTTCATCATCTGACCCTGACCACTATCTGGTTATATAGTACTTTGCAATATCAATCGAACGAGCCTAAACACGTGTGGTTTACGTTGAACTATAGTTCACATGTTCCTATGGCCCCCTTCCGACTCCATCATCAGATCGGCTCCATGGTACCATATTATTGCATTGTTATTGGACTTACATACGTGTGCCAAATTTCAGCTGAATTGTATACTTGCTAAGTGCTTGAAAAATGGATCACAAGATTTGAACTGGAAAGACAGACAGACAGACATACGAACCTTGGAAGTTTAATAAAAGGTTGTAAGAATAAAGAGTACTAGTGGTCGCCCATTGGTCGAAATTCGACCATAATTAATTTAAATTATAAGTTTGAACATTATTAAGGTTCTATTGTCAAAGACTATACTTTTATAATCACAGATTTCGCCAAGGCTACACTGTTAAGTTGCCTATTTTTTTCAAACAAATTATATGTAAAGTAATTGCTTCATGAATTCAAAACAAAAACCAAATTTTCACATTTAAAGTTTTAAAGCACTTTTTTCAAGCACTTTTATACCCCAATTAACAATTAAACTTTTACGTGTATGTGTGCGTTTTGAGCAATACGTTTTAGGAATGCATTTGGAATCTTCTTCTTGCTATGAATCAAGAATAAATTTATTTTTTTATAGCACACTGAAGGAGTAAACACATATTTTGCAAATTTAATAAAAATGTAAGATGCATTAATAATTGCTGGAATCAATTCAGTTACCGATTTAGAACAAACTACTTCCAGGTCTTGCGTTTATTATGTTACACCTTGTATATACTATAAGTGTGGAAAATTTCCTACTCCTCCGTCCGCGCAATTTTCGTAAAAAGGGGTACCAAGTTTTTGCTTCACGTATTAATATAATGATTACCGGTTACCAAAATAAAAAAATGTGGAATGTTCATCTACTTACGTATGTTGCTAACCCATCCGGGTGTAAAGTACTTTTCAAGACAAATCCAACGAGTCCATACACGGCAAGGATATATTGAGTACTTATATGGTTCCATGGGCCTTCTTTCGGCTTCATCATCAGACCCTGAACACTATCTAGTTGTACAGTACTTTTGAATACCTAAACGAGCTAACGAATCTAAACTCGAGGAGGTTACGTTATAGTTGACATGTCCCTATGGCCATCTTCCGACTCCATTACTAGACCAGTTCCATGGTACCATATTACTGCATTGTCATCGGACTTACATATGTATGCCAAATTTCAACTCAATCGTATACCCGCAAGATCACAAGATTTGAACCGGAAACACAGACAGACAGACAGACATACGAACATTGCAAGTTAAATAAAAGCTTGTAACAAACATGAATATTTAGCGTATAGTATATATAGCGTAATAATAGCGTTCTCACGATATTTAATAAAATTAAATATAGTAATATTATAAATAAAGTTACTTAATTTAAACCTATCCTCTTACTCACCAGTAGTATTAGGGTACCAAAGCTTAACACATGAACGCGCGAATGTAAACTTTCCCATTTCACCACTTAACTACTTAACTGCAAAAAGAGTCGTTAAACGTGGAACTGATTGCGACACACAGACCTCGGTCATGTGATTGAGGTCAATTGACCCAGGCCCCGGAGGCCACAAGCGAGCGGCCCCGCCCGAGGGCAACCGCCTCTTGCCAGTAAAAGGGGCGACCGCCCCTTGCCTGTAAAGGGGACGACCGCAACACTTTCTATTGAAAGCCTACCTTCCAATGTCAATTACTTCATATTGAGTTAACTACTTGTAACCGCAAACAAAGTTTTAAAATGGTACAATTTAATTATTCTGTATACACCCTGCCAGGGATCTCGCATACATGGTAGATAGTAGATAAGGAAATTCAGTAAATATGCATAAGCAGAGTAAGTTAAAATATTGTTTGTGGGAAATGCATTATTCCACAAATGATTTACTCTTTACTAGACACCACAAAGTAAAGAATAGTCCATACTTCCTGCTACACACATAGGTCATAACAACGTCAGCATATTAAACAATAAACGAGAATGACTTGGCTCAGTGGTTCAGCCGCTCTAGCCACTTGATGGCGTATTAGCGGGTTCGACTCTTTGCGTCACCCATAAACATTTGTTCGATGTTATCGGGTGTAAATTTCTTGTTTTTTAACGCCCCTCAACAACGAAGTACGAAGCTACCTTTATTTTTGAAATGAATAAGAAAATAATAGAAAATAAAAACTTTGCCTAAGCCTGAGAACAAGTTGGGATTTGAAAAAGTATTCATATTCAGTGAACTAAACATTATTTTTTACTTTTTAAAACGCTTCGACTATACCGAATCGTGCTCGTAAAAATACTCTTATATATTTTAGACCCACGAATTTGTAAAAATGTACTGAGCTTAACGCAACTACAACTCGCGTATGTTGTTACAGCCAAGCAGTAAAGTCAATAATTGTGTTTTACCAATTTCATAACCTAACTTGTTAACCGCATATAATTCATAAACTTCATATACAGACCACTAACGTCTGTATGACTCCGTACAAATGACCTCATAAACTTATACTCTCATAATAAAGACTTACGTACCTACATATATCGCTAACCACAGGTTTCTTCACATCAAGAGCCTCCGTAAC
Source organism: Phalera bucephala (assembly GCA_905147815.2). Lineage (NCBI taxonomy): Eukaryota > Metazoa > Arthropoda > Insecta > Lepidoptera > Notodontidae > Phalera > Phalera bucephala. The sequence continues at coordinate 646,636 of LR990625.1, forward strand.
TAGCGAGTGTATGTAACGAACTATAAGCGTGGAGGAAGGTAAGGATAATTTTCTATATAGTATTGTCTATATATCATTTTTACGTAACAAATATGTCACTGAGTACATCAATTCGATAGAGTTACACTAACGTTATAGTCCAGTCATTATAGTAAGTTCACCTCGGAATTCGAGATACCCAGCTGTAAGTCTGTAAATACGTGTATATTGACACCCTAAAAGTTGTCTCAAAACCTACATATGGTAGGGTGTACGCAACTATTAAATTTCAAGGTCAAAGATCACAAAAATCGTTTTTTTGCGCTTTTTTTGTAAGTATCTCATTTCCTATGGGTTTTTTGCTATTTGTATTTATTATCAATATTGTAGAATACAAAATTCTTTACAAACTTTGTTTAAAAAAAAATTTATACGGTGAACCGTTTTCGAGATAGAGGGCGGAGAGCGCGCGGTCACAGGATCACTTCAGGTCAACCGGTGCCTCCGGTCGAAAACGCGCCATATATAGTTGATGAACTATCGATAAATCAATGATTATAAATATTTGTCAATTTTTATTAACTATTATATTATGTTTTATAATTTTTTTCCTAACCTATCCACTTTTTATTCAGTATTAATTTATTTAACAACACTTACCTGCCCATGTAATTGCAGAATTGTTAATGAAAATATAGGAATTATATTTGAATTTTAATCTAATTAATATTAATAACTTCTTACATGATGAAAAAAAAAACAAATTAATTATGAGTTTTTATTAAAAAATATCACTCAATACATTTATTTTTATTAAAAGTAAAAAAATGGAATAAAGCGTACAAAAACTACAATTTATAATTTTAATCATCTTCTTCTTCTTCATCGTCGTCTTCCGGCTGCTGGTAAATTTCAAACTGGTCTTCATTATCGTCTTCAACGACATTTGTCTCAAGTTCTTCCATGATTTCGGGGTCAAAGGTTCCATCTTCGTTAATGTCGCTCTGATATGGTAGAGCATTGAGACAAGCTTGCCCATTACATTGGCCATAAGCTAAAGAGCTTTGCAAGCCCGCTTTCCTGCATCCGCATCGCGAACCACAACCACTCTTGCAGTTGCAGAAAATTGTATTTAGCAAATCTTCTGGAGCAGGTAGTAAAATTGTCATGATAGGCTCCAGAAAATCGTTTCGCATTGCCCAACCCCATACCTGGGATTCCAAATCATGCCCTAACCAAGTTTGAACTTGATAATATACACGTTTGAAATGTTGATGAGCAGCTGCACTTGTGGAATATTTGAAAGCTGCACATTTTAAAGAAGATGCACTTAATTATTTTCTATTTAAAATGTCATTAGTGTAAATGGGTATATAATTATATTATGATTTAAGTTTTTCCCTTAATTATTTTTTAATTTTAGGAAACGGTTATTAGTATTATTGAATAGATATAGATTTAATGCATAAAGAAAATGATAAAATATAATATAATAGTTAATAAAAATTGACAAATATTTATAGCCATTGATTTATCGATAGTTCATCAACTATATATGGCGCGTTTTCGACCGGAGGCACCGGTTGACCTGAAGTGATCCTGTGATCGCGCGCTCTCCGCCCTCTATCTCGAAAACGGTTGACCGTATAAAACATTTTTTAAACAAAATTTGTAGAGAATTTAGTATTATACAATATTGATAATAAATACAAAAAGCAAAAACCCATAAGAAATGAGATAATAAATAATAATAATAAATTTATTTATTTCGCAAAGTTACAGATTTCTTATAACTAATACAGGGGTTTTAGTTATAGTGATGTACGAGGTAGAAAAGTAAAACTGAGACAGTGCTGCAGAATTCTGTACACAATAATTTGCAAACTCTGCCTCTTAAACTAGGTAAAACCTGTGTTTTAAGCGGCAGTGTTCGGCTAAAGATTATTTACTCATAAAGAAATAGATTTATACAACATGTGGACTGTGTCGTTCTACCATTAAAAGCATGTAAAATTTTAATTACTGTAATTATGATGGCGTACTCGCGATTGTGTGTGTGTGTGTGTGTGTGTGTGTGTGTGTGTGTGGGTATGTGTGTGTGTGTGTGTGTGTGTGTGTGGGTGTGTGTGTGTGTGTGTGTGTGTGTGTGTGTGTGTGTGTGTGTGTGCGCGTGGGCGTGTGCGTGCGCGCTTGTGTGTGTGTGTGTGTGTGTGTGTGTGTTTGTACTGCTGTGAATGTATATTAGTGTAACCGAATAGATAGGGATTTTTATGTTAGGCGATGTAAGTAAGTAGAGATTCTGTTTGGGAATAATCCTGTTGAAGGAGCCATTCTGTCAATTTAGATTTTAGTTGGTTTTTATTTAGGTCGATAATGTTAAGTTTTTTGTGGATATTTTTATAAATGTGTGTGCTCAGAATATAATATTGATGTTTAGCGAAAGTGGTTTTGTGACGAGTACCCAAGGGCAGATTAGTCCGTTTGTTAGGGTTTGTAGCAGGAACAGTAGTGTGTTTCCTAAGGATAGCCTGGAGCACGTAGAGCTGGCGGACTGTAAGAATCTTCCAGTTCAAGTAGAGCTGTGTAGTAGGATAGCGGAAGGGTTTGCGAGCCATAACTTTAAGTATTGCTCTTTGTGCTCTCTCAATTTTTAAGAAGTTGGTTTTAGTTGCGCCTCCCCAGACTGAAATACAATACCCAATAACTGATTGGCACAGCGCATAAAAAATCATCTTCAGGGTTTCCGTGCTTGCGGAATCTCTAAGGGACTTAAAAATATGAATTAATCTCATAGTTCTGGTAGTGAGGGTATCAAGGTGTTTTTCCCATCGTAATCCTGAGTCAATTTGTACTCCCAGATACCTTACATTATCAGCTCTTGTGATTTTCGGACAAAGACACGTAGTTGAAGGTTGTGGGCAGGTGTGCGCAATCACTGAAAAGGAGCAGTCAGGTAACGTGTTTTTCCGCATAGCGAAAGGAATGTAGCAAGTTTTGTTGACATTTAATGTAAGGAGATTTAGATTTAGCCAATTTGTTATTATGATTAATGCTAATTCCGCACTATTTTTAACCCTTTCCCAATTAGGTCCCTGAACTATTATTGCGGTGTCATCAGCATAGGCGAAAATTTTGGTATTAGGTAGAGTCATATTGCACAGGTCGTTCACATAAATTTGAAACAGGATTGGACCTAGTAGGCTTCCTTGGGGAACGCCGTAAGACACAGGTTCCTCGTCGCTAAGATATTCGTCAATTTTAACTCGTTGGGTACGATTGTGGAGATAACTTTTAAAAATTTCCAGGGCGATGCCGCGCACTCCAACGAGTTCTAACTTAGAAGTGAGTATGGGAACAGAAACTGTGTCAAATGCCTTAGATAGGTCTAAAAAGATACCGAGACATTTGATTTTATCGTCAAGATTTTTAGCAATCGACTGTGTCAGATCTAGTACTGCATCTTCAGTCGACATTCCTGTACGAAAACCATATTGATTATTAGCAATAATCTTATGTTTATCCAAGAAGTTCTTAAGGCGATTGCCAAGAACTCTCTCAAAGATCTTAGAGAGTGCAGTCAAGACCGAGATAGGCCTATAGTTGCTAACACAGTTCCTGTTCCCTCCCTTATGAATTGGGTAAATGATTGCCCTTTTTAGTGCATCCGGAAAAATACCCTTTCGCAAACAACTATTAATAATATGTGTTAGTAGTGGTATTAAAGAATTACGGCACTGTTTTAGTACTATGGGTGAGATTCCATCCCAGCCTACAGCACAGTCGTTACGTAATTGAAGGATGAGAGACTCAACTTCCACGTCATCTACTTCCAGTAAGGCAAGAGAGTTGGAGGGAGGAAGATGGGGGTTATTTCCGCTAATCGTAATTGGACTGTGGGGCAGGGTTGAGGAGGGATGACATTGTGACAAGATCTTGTCTGCCAGATTTTTACCAACGTTACTGAAATAGTTACAGGTTACATTTGTAGAAGAATTAGGGCTGTTACATATGTTTAGTAATTCGACCGGGGTAGATTTTAATTTTTGAGTGTTTGTTATTTCTTTTATTGTTTTCCAAAGGGCTCTAGGGTTATTTTTCGCTTTTTCAAGCTCATTTTTTTCGTAGGTGATTTTTAGTTTCCGAAGTAGAGAATTACAAAAATTGCGATAGCGCGTGTAAGTGAGTTTAAGAATAGGGTTATCCGGTGCTTTTCTTGATCGTATGTGTAATTTATCTCGATTTTTAATGCATTTCAAGAGACCTGGGGTTATCCATGGTTTTATTATTTTTTGTTTTCTAGGGATTTTACTTCGCATAGTATGTTTTACTATTATGGTCGTTATTATTGTTATAAAAGTATTCATTAATCTGTTGGGTTCATCAGTATTGAACAGATTTGAGAAGTCCGTGTTTTCTAACTCTAACCTTATCGCATCATAGTTAACTCGGGTAGAAAAATTACACGCCCTGCGTTCGGGATTGAAGTTACTTATAGCCAAGAGCAACGGTTTGTGGTCTGTGATATGAGAGTCCAGTATTAATGTAATAACAGGTAGGTTAGTTTTTATAAGTGTGTGGTCTAAACAATTGGCAAGCCGTGTGGGGAAGAGGTGAGTTGGGAGAAGCCCGTGAGATATGTTAAGAGATAAATACTCAATACTCCGATCAGTTCTACGGTCCTGTTTTATATCTATGTTTAGGTCACCGGCCAGGACAATATTTTTCCAGGCGGAGAGTTTGTTATAAATGCTATTTAAACTATCTAAAAAATTGTCAAAACTTTCCCTGGAATTATAAGCCGGGGATCGGTATACTGTTACGAATGCAATTTTTTTATTGTCCATCTGACAGACAAGACAATTGCCACCCATAAAATTAGGTTCCCACACTGATATTTGAAGACCCAATCTCGTGTATATGACGATACCATCGTTCTGGTTAGAGTTTATTTTGGTAGAATACGAGTTAAATCCCTGCAATATCGGAAGGTTATTAACTTTGCTGAGCCAACATTCGGTCAATATCACAAGATCGACGTTAATTTTCGTTGAGTGCAGCATCACCTGTAGTTGATTGAAATTTTTGTTTATACTGCGGATGTTTAAATGAAGAAATTTTATATCACTGTCAGCGAGGTTAATAAACTTCAGACAGTCATCAGGACTACATGTAAAAGAGTTTCCTACGTTTAGCGAATCAAGTTCGCTGTTTATGTTATTAATTATAGCCATTGGAAATAACAAAAAATCACAAAATGGGGTTTAGGTATGGGATTTACATTTGTTGATAAATTATATTCGGTTAAACATTGCAATTTTGTAAGGATTCCGTGAAAGTAAGAAAATGGTGTATGGTTTTGTGTAATGTAGTTGAATTGTTGATCGGGTGTAGAGGTAAGCTTACATTTAAGAATAGGTACAAAATAGTAATTAAACAGAAAATTTAGCAAAAAATTAAAAACTAAATTTGAGATAAGTACTACTAGTCACTTTTTTGTGTTTATCATATCATGCAGACATTTTTCGGTATTAATTAATATTTGTTTATCGCCCTCTAATTTCCGCAAGAAAATATTTCCATTCGAAATCCAGCAGAACTTGTAACCATTGTTTTTGGCAAACTCTCGTGCTTGGTAAAACAGCTTTTTGATATTTGAGGGGAGTTGCTCGGCGATGTAGACTGGTTGCCGTAGTCCAGGGATTCCGATGAGTGAAGTATTAATTTTGTTTTCCCTACTCTTGGATTTGTTATAGGATCGGACAGTAGATATAAGTGTCTGTTTCTTCTGGACAGTGGTGAATTCTGCGATGATCGGGCGAGGGGTGGGGGTAACAGCAGATGATTTCCCTGGTAAACGATAAATATCCCGTAGTTCAGATTCGGAAATACGAAGTCCTATGGCTTCGCCGATATTACACACTGTTTTGGCAAGAGTGGCAGAAGTTTCACTATTTGAAGATGGTATGTTACGAATTTCTATTCCGGAGGATTTTGACTTGAGCCGTAGGTCCTGAATCCTTTGCTCCAAATTTTCAATATATTGTCTTTGTTCTTGTCGCTCTCGTTTCAATTCTTCTACTTCTTTTTTAACTCTTCAAATTGATTATTTATAAAAGACATTGATTTCACGATCTCATCGTTCGAATTGAGTATTTCTGCATTTGTCGCTTGGATCTGAATATTTTGTTTTTTTATTTCTCCAATATCGGAGGCCAGCTTAGACATTACAGCGGTCTGATCCGCAAGCATTTTCGCAATAATAGTATCCTGTTCTTCCTTCCAAAGCGTGAGTTTATTTTGAGAATCTTGCGAACTTAACCTAGGGGTACCTTGTGGCGAGTTGTCCTGTCGGGGACGTTTATTTCTGTTAGTGTTTACAAAATCACTCATAATTAATGCGGTGTTTATGTCAGGTTCGGACTGGGTCTGCGGCAGATATTTTGTTGGTGTTCTAGTAGTTTTAGGCGGTGTTCGCTGTACATTGGCCATGCTGTATAACAAATATTTAATAAATTGTATCAGAAAAACAATACCAGCGTTGTAATGCGCGCGATTCTAGTTTTGCTTGCGGCCAGGACGTAGCACTCGTAGCCGACCGATGCAGTTTACCGTAGGCGATGCGTAGCTCCCGTAGCACAGCGTAGCGGTGACGTCAGGCGCACGTAGCAGTCCACTATTTCGAGGTCGCGTGCACTTGCACCGCGGCGCATTAGCGGGGCGCGCGGTCCGCCGTACTGCCAATCGATGGAATCGATGGTTCGAAACCAGCGAATCACAATCACTTTAAGAAAGTCAAGTCTATCGTTAATGACAAAATTACTTGTATCTCTTTCTAGTACCGCCCAGAGGGTGTCAATCACAGGTAAGACACTGGCAAGTGTAACAAGGAACCAGAAATCACTTAAATGACCAATTAGAAAAAACAGAAAGCGAGGCGCTCTAAGGACGAGCGACACACGTCCACACAGTTCAACGTCCGCCATTCCGCTGGCAACCCAAATTCTCTATGGGTACGTTATGCTGATGACGTTGTCAAACTCAATTGACAGTTGACGTTTTGACAGTTGACGTTGTCAACCTCAACTGACAGTTGACGCTGTCAAACTCAATTGACAGTTGACGTTGTCAACCTGGTTTGACAGAACTGACACTGACGGCTGTCACTAGTTATTTGTCAAATGGGTACAAAGTCCAATTTATAAATTTTTCTCTGCATAACGGTCGGATTGTAAACAACTGATAATTCACGCACCGACTTCACTATATTGTTAATAATATTGATTTTAAGCACTCAACTGTTTATGTTTAACACTGTTTAATAGTTATTGTATAGTTTTAATTATTTTAAGTGTCACTAGTCACCAGATCACCGTACGATTCTTGATATTCTTCTGTAGCAAATCTTTCTTATCGAACAGAGTTACAAACAATACCATCAGCGTAGAGCGTCGATAAGAAAAGGAAAAACACGGTAATACAGCGAAAAACACTAATTAACTATTATTTTGAATAAATATTTACGGAGCTAATACTGAGTGTCGCCAGTGTTGCCACAATTTACTTACAAAAAAAGCGCAAAAAAACGATTTTTGTGACCTTTGACCTTGAAATTTAATAGTTGCGTACACCCACCATATGTAGGTTTTGAGACAACTTTTAGGGTGTCGATATACAAGTATTTACAGACTTATAGCTGGGTATCTCGAATTCCGAGATTCTTACCTAATTTAAGCTTAAATGACTGGACGGAGGCTACTTTGTCTACGTATAGCTGCGTGAGCTAACACAATCAGAGCAGGTAGCTCCGCGGGCGCGCTGACCGGATCAACCTAAGTACACACACTAACGGCTTGGAGCAACAGCGGTGGGACTCGGAGTAAATCAACACTTATTTATTATACATACATACGTGCATGACAACATTCTCGGAGAAAAATAGGGAGGTTCAGAGAGTTAAGTATTATTAACGTTCACTTTTTACTAAAACGTCATCCAAACTCTCGTGCAATCACGACTGTTATGTTAGGAAGGTTTATGGTTCGGAATAATTTTAATATTTAAACTCTTATTGAGGTCTGCAAGGAAAGAACCTGTTGGAGCTCTGAACTCTCTGCCTACCTCGCAAAGGATCTGTCGTGATGATATAAAAAGATTGACTTAAGTCGGTAATGGAGGACTCTTCAACCACTACATAACTATCAGTTACGACATAACTCGAGGCAGGACAACCTCAAACAATCCACACAACAGGCCGGTTGCCGTGATAACAACTTTTAACTAGTTATACTTCCTATCACAAACACCCACAAAGACGAGTGGGTACTCTATTTTGCACAATCAGACCATTTTGAAGGTGACATAAACATTTGATATAACAAATATTAAAAATGTTCCAACTTATCATTCCAAAAATAACACAAAATAAATTTGTATAATTATCTTTGCGGTTAGCTTACCAAAAATATATTATATCAAACTTAAAACTCGTTACAAAAACATGGAGAAGAAAATTTTAAAATAATACAAATAGCGAATAATTGCGCAGAGCCGCTGGGTCGGCCAGTCGGCGATATTGTGACCTCCAGACGAGAATTATTTATTTTAAATATTATTCACGTTTGGACGTAACCACTTAATTGTGGACTAACACCTTGAATATCAAAGATAGGATATTGTAAATTTGGAACAGACACATTATTACCTATTTTATAAAGCGGATAGTCCACCATTTTCTCTTGCCCTGATTAGTGACATAAGGCCTTTGCCCAATAGTAGGACATCAGCCTGAACTGATTTAATAAGAAATGGATTATAAATTAGCCCAAGCTTAGAATACTAGAATGAGTCTACGAAATAATAAAACGAGCTGACGTAATATAGTTTTGTACATATTTTTATGAAAATTAATACGTATCCTTACAGAACGTATAAACCATAAGCTAACGTAACTTAAGTAAACGGATTTCAGTTTTTATGAAAATAATTTACAAGCAATTTTACGAGAAGCCGCGAACAAACAGTTTTCATATAAATTTGCTTCACATATCAGACGTAAGAGGGTCTAAAAGGAAGGCTTTCGTAGCAACACGACTACGCCGTAGCATCGTAGCAGTGCTATGAATATCCAACCTTACCCCAACTTTACTACCACATTTACTCGAACTGAAGTTTCATTTTTATACTGATTTATAGCGTCTAAAGTATATATGATTACTCTAAAAATCAAATCCTTTTTGTATTTTATAGCTCCGATTTTTTTAATACGTAACTATACCTTACAAAAAAAAAGCCACAAACAACACATATGTATACTACAATAGCCATAAATACCAAATAAAACCTACTCTTCTAGTAAAATATAAGACCAAATCTTTGGGACTACAAAAATGTCATGCGCAGTGAGTTCGTGTGGAATATTCCGGGAACGCCGGGAGTAGGCATAGCGAGCCAGCCCGCCGGGACGCACACACCTGTCCACATTTTTAAGACGCGAAAACCACGTTACACGAAAAATTTTTACTATTACTTCAACCAAGCAACAACATTTCCAACTAACATATTCTACAAAATGGTCCCTAATAGCGCACAGAATAAGGGTAATATTCGATCATGACAAAGTATTTGGTTGATGTGAAATTAGTTACATTTTACAACACTTCAGCACATGTTTCGGTAATTACTTATATCTATCTATCTATCGATATCATCATGCCAGATCCCTTGCGGAGTGGGCAGAGAGTACAGAGTTCCAACAGGTTCTTTCCTTACATACCTCTCTGGCTTGCTCCACTCTCATAGTTCCTCTCATACACGCTCGCCAGTTACGGAGACTCCTGACTTAGCCTTTGTCCTGTCGTTGTTCTTATAATTTGGTTTTAAATTTGTTGCCTCAAAAACAGTTCGATTTGATAATATGAAACCTTTTTAGGTTTTTTAATTTGTACAAAACATATTAAATCCACGTGAGAAATTATTAAACAATGCTGTGAAATGATGCTTTGAATCTTAAATATCTCGTTCCCCTTTTTTCATTAACTATTAAAAAGAACAGCTATTCAGTTTCTCAGTGATTGTTTTTCTAAGTACCTAATTTTCTGAGTTTCACATGATACAGGGCATAAAAGAAGCCCAAAGCGAGGTAAATTTATTTACATAAAAAATAAATAATGTGCTACCTAGGCTGTTTTGTTTTCATTTTCATGAACTGAAGATATTTTTTGCAGAAAAATAGACTTTCGTTTATAACGTGTAAGGGCAGGGATGCACCGTCAACACGATCGTTCGCGACGGTCAATTGCGACCGTCGCGCCGCCTCACAACGTAATCACGGGGACGTGAATTTTGTATCTTCAGTGAAACGGTATACAACTCGAGTTACAGTACTTTTCATATATTTATACATAATGCATCAGAAAAACATCCGCTATTTTTCAATCTGAGTGTTTCTTAACTTAATATAAAGAAATTAATTTTTGATAATATCAATATAACTAAGCAATTTTTAGAAATGACAATGTGTAAGAGATATATTTTAAATTGTTACAAACTGAACTGAACTGATTGTCTGATTTTTTTTGCGTTACTGATTCAACTTGAATTAACCCCTTTTACAAAATCCGCAAGAATGTATTAAAATGGATGAGATTAAAAATGCAAATTGATATACGAGTAATTAAACATGCATGCATAACAACTTAACCATGTGTTTGAGTAATTTATGTAAATTAACATCGATTTACACAAAACAAAAGTACTGAGTTCTTAGATTTACGCGAATATTACAAATGAAATAAAACTATTTTTTCGGATTTTATCGCGGTTTATTTTGATTTTTAAGTTCCCGACGTTTCGAGTGCTTTGCAGCACCCATGGTCACGGGAAGGACTGAGGTGTTAGACGTCCAAAAGGCATAGTTGTTCCGGGGTACCCTCAAACTTCTTAATTATTTTTGTTTTTGTTGGTCCGATCTACGCAGAATGAGCTCACGGTGTCTTGAGGTCTTGCAGTGTTATGCTTGGTTTTAGATTTGATTATATTAATTACTGGATCCCAAGACGATGGAAGCACCCAGCCATCTTCTCTATTGAAATTAGGATGTTTTTTAATTTCAATAGCCTCGCGAACCATCCTTGGTAGGAATCGGTGTTCTTTCACGAGGATTTGTGGTCTATCAAATCTGATGTTATGGCGGGTGCGGTCAAGGACATGTTCACAGACTGCAGACTTCTTTGAGCGACGGTGTTTTAGGTCAGCTATGTGTTCTTTAACCCGAGTTTTTACTGGTCTTTTTGTTTGTCCTATGTAAGAGAGACCACATTCACAATCAAGCTTGTATACTCCTGCATCTTGAAGAGGGATGTGACACTTGACAGATGGTAAAAACTGACTGATCTTCTTTGGCGGCTTATAAAATGTTTTAATTGAAGCACGCTTCAAGATGTAGCCAATCTTGTCTGTGACTCCTCTTATGTAAGGTAGTACAGCAGGGAGACGCTCGACTGTGGCTGGTTTCACTCGGTCACTGTGACGTTGGCGTGGGACTCGAAGCTTATTGTCGTGCAGGACTTGCTTCACATGTTGAAGCTCGGCAGCCAGATGTTTCTTGTCACAGATCCCTTGTGCTCTCTGAAACAAAGATTTACCCACAGTAGCTAACTGTGATGGATGGTGGTGAGATTCACCGTTTAAGTACCTATCAGTATGGGTCTTTTTTTTCTATAAACCGTATGGCTTAAGGTGTTGTTGGGGTTACGGATTACTGAAACATCTAGGAAAGCTAGGGAATTGTTTGCCTCCAACTCCATTGTAAACTGAATTTTAGGGTTAATGGAGTTAAGATGATTAAGGAATACATTAATTTTGTCAGATGGTAATATTGTGAAAGTATCATCTACGTACCGCTTGTAGAAACTTGGCTTTACAGGTGAGGTACGAAGGGCTGTCTCCTCAAAGTCTTCCATGAATATATCGGCAACAATGGGAGATACAGGGGAGCCCATCGCCACACCATCTACTTGCTTGTAGAACTGCTCCTTCCACAGTAGGTAGCCAGATGTAAGGCAGTGTCTCAATAGTTCTGAGTATTCCGCTGGCATGTTGTTCTCCGCTAGTTTCCTTTCTACAATTTCGACACAGTCTTGTACAGGTAAGCATGTGAATAGTGACTGGACATCGAAACTGACCATAGTTTCATTGTCAGTGAGATGTAGATTTTTGATCTCACTAACAAAATGGTATGAATCCTTAACATGTGCTCTTGTGTGTCCTCTGAGTGGCGAGAGCACTTTCGCTACGTGCTGAGCCAATCTGTAGGTTGGTGTGTCGATTTGGCTAACAATTGGACGTAGGGGAGCATTCGGTTTATGAATTTTTGGGAGCCCATACAACTGTGGTGGTTTTGCGCACGAAGGTATTAGTGATTTGACGTCAAGATTTAATGTTTCGGAGTGTTTCTTTATTAAATCATTAGATTGTTTTAATATACTGGTGGTTGGGTCTGTCTTGACCTTTTTGTATGTGTTTGCATCCGATAAAAGTTCTTGTATTGCATACGAGGAAGCGCTAAGATCCTAAACCAGGCAAGTAAAAAGTTGTTACGAACGGTGATTCATCAAACGCGTTCCGATCTACACCACCTCAGCAGAAATATAGAGATTTCATCCAATGAATTAAAGACAGTGTTAACTACATTTGATTTTAATAAATGCATTGATACTTTAAATAAACGTGAAACATCTAAATATAATGAATGCAAAAATAAACACATAATAAAATATAATAAATTAACAACTAAATCAAATGTCAAGAACAAATCATTACGGTGTAACGAAACGCAACCGTGCACCATAGACAACGAATCACGCGCAGTCATCAATCTGTCAAAACAAACATTGGATGAAAACATCGTAAAAGTCCTATCTAAAGGTTTAAATTATGCTGTAACACCTCGAAGGATACCATATGAGGAAATTATCAGCGCCGTTGAAGACGTCCTATCCAAAAATAGTATAGGGAGGGAAGATTCGGAGGCAATACGTCAGGATGTCTCATCCATGTTACGTCGAAGTTCAGTGCCCAAACTAAATCTTCCTAAAAATCAATATTTAGCGTTGAAAACCTTACGCAATAGGAAGGATATCACTATTCTCCGCGCGGATAAAGGTAATGCTACGGTCATAATGGATACGTCAGATTACAATGTCAAAATACAAGAACTTTTATCGGATGCAAACACATACAAAAAGGTCAAGACAGACCCAACCACCAGTATATTAAAACAATCTAATGATTTAATAAAGAAACACTCCGAAACATTGAATCTTGACGTCAAATCACTAATACCTTCGTGCGCAAAACCACCACAGTTGTATGGGCTCCCAAAAATTCATAAACCGAATGCTCCCCTACGTCCAATTGTTAGCCAAATCGACACACCAACCTACAGATTGGCTCAGCACGTAGCGAAAGTGCTCTCGCCACTCAGAGGACACACAAGAGCACATGTTAAGGATTCATACCATTTTGTTAGTGAGATCAAAAATCTACATCTCACTGACAATGAAACTATGGTCAGTTTCGATGTCCAGTCACTATTCACATGCTTACCTGTACAAGACTGTGTTGAAATTGTAGAAAGGAAACTAGCGGAGAACAACATGCCAGCGGAATACTCAGAACTATTGAGACACTGCCTTACATCTGGCTACCTACTGTGGAAGGAGCAGTTCTACAAGCAAGTAGATGGTGTGGCGATGGGCTCCCCTGTATCTCCCATTGTTGCCGATATATTCATGGAAGACTTTGAGGAGACAGCCCTTCGTACCTCACCTGTAAAGCCAAGTTTCTACAAGCGGTACGTAGATGATACTTTCACAATATTACCATCTGACAAAATTAATGTATTCCTTAATCATCTTAACTCCATTAACCCTAAAATTCAGTTTACAATGGAGTTGGAGGCAAACAATTCCCTAGCTTTCCTAGATGTTTCAGTAATCCGTAACCCCAACAACACCTTAAGCCATACGGTTTATAGAAAAAAAAGACCCATACTGATAGGTACTTAAACGGTGAATCTCACCACCATCCATCACAGTTAGCTACTGTGGGTAAATCTTTGTTTCAGAGAGCACAAGGGATCTGTGACAAGAAACATCTGGCTGCCGAGCTTCAACATGTGAAGCAAGTCCTGCACGACAATAAGCTTCGAGTCCCACGCCAACGTCACAGTGACCGAGTGAAACCAGCCACAGTCGAGCGTCTCCCTGCTGTACTACCTTACATAAGAGGAGTCACAGACAAGATTGGCTACATCTTGAAGCGTGCTTCAATTAAAACATTTTATAAGCCGCCAAAGAAGATCAGTCAGTTTTTACCATCTGTCAAGTGTCACATCCCTCTTCAAGATGCAGGAGTATACAAGCTTGATTGTGAATGTGGTCTCTCTTACATAGGACAAACAAAAAGACCAGTAAAAACTCGGGTTAAAGAACACATAGCTGACCTAAAACACCGTCGCTCAAAGAAGTCTGCAGTCTGTGAACATGTCCTTGACCGCACCCGCCATAACATCAGATTTGATAGACCACAAATCCTCGTGAAAGAACACCGATTCCTACCAAGGATGGTTCGCGAGGCTATTGAAATTAAAAAACATCCTAATTTCAATAGAGAAGATGGCTGGGTGCTTCCATCGTCTTGGGATCCAGTAATTAATATAATCAAATCTAAAACCAAGCATAACACTGCAAGACCTCAAGACACCGTGAGCTCATTCTGCGTAGATCGGACCAACAAAAACAAAAATAATTAAGAAGTTTGAGGGTACCCCGGAACAACTATGCCTTTTGGACGTCTAACACCTCAGTCCTTCCCGTGACCATGGGTGCTGCAAAGCACTCGAAACGTCGGGAACTTAAAAATCAAAATAAACCGCGATAAAATCCGAAAAAATAGTTTTATTTTAAAACAAAAGTATATAAAAAACAATATAAGTGAAGATTTTAGTTAATATTAAGAAACTTACTTTAAATGAGTACTACTTTTTCTTGAGTAAAATAATCTTTAAGTTAGTATTTATCAATAACTAAAATCAAAACTTAATAAAGCGCCGTAGAAAAAGAGAAAAACTTTTAAAGTCGATTTTCTCTAAACTATGATTTTTGACTTGTATCACCTTTCACTGAAGGTACAGAATTCTAGCACTTAGCGTTCAGAGGGTTTAGCAAAAACTTTGAGGTTAGCGTGACGATAGCGAGTCACCGGACTGTCACGTTCATGTTCAGTTAGTAATTTGGTAGTGTGACAAGGACATCAAATAAACTCGCTAACGCCACGCTGATTCCTTGTTAAGTTCTGCAGAGCGTTGCCGATGTGGACACGGTTCTTTCAACAGCAGCTATAACCCTTGTGATAAATGATGATGGTTCACGACACTTATTAATGTTACATCTCATTCTTAGAGGACGTATAGAAACCTATATCATAGATGTGGCATAGTTTCATCTTTCCGATGCCATCGCTTCGGTTTCTTTGCGATTTCACACATCTTATGGCCGCGATGGAATATGCCGTGCTAATAAAAAAACTTGTGTGATCATTAGATACTAATTAATCACCTTTGTTCACCCAGGAGAATAAAGTGGAATAAACAGTTCATTAAATTATGTTTCTAACCTACCATACGAACCTAATAATGATATTATGGTAAAGTGTAAGTTTTCATCCCTTCCACACTCGCCAATCCTTTCCTACACATCATTCGATTACATAACGTTATTGTTTCTCAAGACACACTTTGATGTCCCAACTTTTATCTCATACCTCCACTATATTACAACTTACAAGTCGTAACATAGCAGTGCTTTGTAAATAGCGGGCCTGAGAAAACCTTAGGACGTGTACACACCATCCATCGCCAGATCCCTTATAGGATATGCAGGAGGGTACAGAATTCCAGCAAATTAAAGTTCTATTATAAACCACTTATAGTTCATACACTTTCACCGGTTATGAAGGCATTTGACGTACCTTTCAGATAAAACACAGTCTATTTAGTCATGGAAATACAGTATGATTCGTGGACGGTACCTAAATCCTTCCACTTTTGCGTTGTGTATCTGTTTCGTTAATGTTTCTCTATTATGTCCGTACCATAAAAGCCTACACTTTCTCATCTTTACATACTTTCTTTCATGCAAATTTAATATCTAGAATTATAGGATGCGTTCTGTGTATTTTCTGCGAAATTTCTAATGCGTTGTATTAGGTGAGGTCATTTTAGTTTTGTCGTCGCACAAGTCCGCAATGCACCGTAAATCATACGATGCGATGTCGCACTACAGTGTTGTGTCCACAGCGTTAGCTTCATACATTTTACTGCGCCGCAAGCTGAGGAAATAGAGCTATCAACGTGTAAGTTGGAAGATTTTTACACGTTACCGTTAACGTGAGTGGGAACACCTTGCGAACTCCGACGAACAAAAATTGAATTGTGCTGCGATAAACGCTTACCGAGTCGTTTTACGATCTTGCGGGATATCGGAATTTTGTTTTATCGTCTCAAAAGAAGCCAATAAAAGAATCGTAGCAGCTACAGCCAAATCCCTTGCGGGGATAATAAAATAATCTTATATTTTCCGTCCTGTGTATGTTACCAGACCGAAGTTATTGTTACAAAACAGCATAATTTAATTCATTCTTCTGGATATTATATAGAGCTCATGCATATAAATTGCAATGCATAAAAATTTATTTAAAATAATATAATCTGGACTCATAAATTCACTGTCTGACTGCCTCGTTGGTCTAGTGACAAAGCACATCGCTTTGTGAACGAGGTCCTGGGTTCAATAGGATTTGAACCCAGGACAAATGTAGGTTTTCTAATGAAAACTTCCCAGTGTGAGTCCGGAGTCTGTAATTGTTCCCGGTTTACGGCAATAGGCTCGGTCCCTATTACATGAGACCTAACATCGTCATCGTCGGCGAAAAGTAGGTGTACTCAGTACACCTCTGCCACCCTCGCTTGGGGAATATAGGCGTGACGATGCGTGTGTGTGTGTTGTGTTTTCATAAATTCATTAGTGAACAGCATAATTACTACATTTTCTCTTATACTTTATGTAAAACAATATACTAATGTGAAACCATATTTAACGTAACAATTATATGCAGACCTCCAAAAATAAAAACACAATAATAAATTACAAATAAAATAACATTCCGACCTGTTAACAAATTATACAAAACGTTACTAAACCTGTTCAGCTATTCAGGTCTCGAAACTCTAGTATATTTCCCGCGAGCCGGCGGCGCCGCCATCCACGCGTTCAGGTGGTGCCACAGTGCACCAGATTAAAATATGATGTGATTTATTTTATGATGCGAAAATATTCGCCGTAGTCATCAAAATCATATAGCTATTTATTTGGACAACAATTGCATTTCTAAGGGGGCGGTTAGGGTAACACTACGCACTTCTTCGGAGTTATATAAAACAACATACGATCAGTTGGTACAGACTATTACAGATTATTATAGTGTGATCTCTTCTTTCACAATGGGTTATTAATCTGTAAAAGTAAATAAAATTATGTTTGGTCGATGTTAAAAAGCAACTAACATATTACAGAAAAATGGATGGTGGTAATGAGAGATAACAATAATTAAACAGATGGAACCTAATCAATTAAAACCATGAGAAATTTTACAGACGGATAAATATCAGAGTTCTCATCCTTTTAATTTATTAAAAGGATAACCTTTTAATTTCAAATAGTTGTTGAGACCCCTGCTAATAATCAGCAGGGGTCTCAACAACTATACCGACAGGAGAGAGACACAGATAGACAAATCAGAAGAATTAAGCGAAGGAAAGAAGATGAGAATAGTCAATTAAGAATTAAGACTAAACAAGACCAAATTAAGCCATTTGTGAGTAACCGTTACAAAATGGACAATTTTATTCTTTATCTTGTTCAGTTCTAAGGCTATGTGCATATCATTAGAACAATAACAAATGTCATACAAAATAAAACAAATGAAAAAAGCGTGCTTCAATTAAAACATTTTATAAGCCGCCAAAGAAGATCAGTCAGTTTTTACCATCTGTCAAGTGTCACATCCCTCTTCAAGATGCAGGAGTATACAAGCTTGATTGTGAATGTGGTCTCTCTTACATAGGACAAACAAAAAGACCAGTAAAAACTCGGGTTAAAGAACACATAGCTGACCTAAAACACCGTCGCTCAAAGAAGTCTGCAGTCTGTGAACATGTCCTTGACCGCACCCGCCATAACATCAGATTTGATAGACCACAAATCCTCGTGAAAGAACACCGATTCCTACCAAGGATGGTTCGCGAGGCTATTGAAATTAAAAAACATCCTAATTTCAATAGAGAAGATGGCTGGGTGCTTCCATCGTCTTGGGATCCAGTAATTAATATAATCAAATCTAAAACCAAGCATAACACTGCAAGACCTCAAGACACCGTGAGCTCATTCTGCGTAGATCGGACCAACAAAAACAAAAATAATTAAGAAGTTTGAGGGTACCCCGGAACAACTATGCCTTTTGGACGTCTAACACCTCAGTCCTTCCCGTGACCATGGGTGCTGCAAAGCACTCGAAACGTCGGGAACTTAAAAATCAAAATAAACCGCGATAAAATCCGAAAAAATAGTTTTATTTTAAATGAAATCACTTTATTTGCGGAAAAGTGAAACAAAATATCAAATGATTTGATAATAAACGTATAAGACTGACTGAACTAAGAACCTGTTAGGACTCAATCCCCGACACGACATGGTATTTGGATTGAAAAGATAGAGAACTCCAATAACACGAACCTTTAGAGAATTCTGTTTCAGAAACATAATACCTAGATCCCAGGTCGGTATTCGCGGAGGTTTTCTCAATAACATCGGAGCTTTACTTCATTCACTATGCTCAATCAAACACTTAATTCAACGCGTTTCGATAACTTTATAAATTGTTTTTTTATGGTACTCCAATGGCGCACAGAATATCATAACACGATCATTTCGCGAAGTTATCGTAACGCGCCGAGCAAAGCGAATAAAAGCAGTACATGGCGTTAGTCAGCGGAACAGAGAGGCTATGGAGGCCCGCCCGCGCCATTACGCAGGTCCTAGTACGAAGCCCGCACCCGAATTAATCAGGTGGAACATGGATCCTAACGCAATGCACATAAAACACAGAACTGGGCAACCGTAAAACCTTTATCCGTGTCGTAATTGTGGTTCTAGAGCTTTTACTTTTAAGCCAGTATACGGCGTGTCGCTAAGCGGGACAAATATTAAGATACTTGAAATATATTTGATGTGTAATATTCGCTTATTATTATTATATATTAAATCTAAGAACTCAGAACTTATCAACTTGATGATACTTAAACAATCAAACAGTGGACGGGAAAGATCGCTCACAGAAGATTCGTTGGGATGGAAAGTTTCTCGAGTTGTGACCACGTACCGGTAGTCGAAGTATAGGCAGGTCCGACACAAGATAAGCCGACGACAAGACCTGGTGGGAAAAACTGGATGCAAAGAACACAAAAGCGGTCCTTTTGGCGATCTGCAATGGACATCTTTCGACTGATCTAATAGCGCAAACAGTACGCAGCTCAAAACTTTGTATTTTAGCACAAAGCACTTTTAAATAAAATATTTATACGAGCAGCCTTTTGTAAAGACATTTTGTTCGGTACATAAACCTAACTATTTACCGGGCACTCCGGCGCGGCGACCCGAGACAGAACGAAAGTGAAATGGTATTCATTTTAAATTTCAAGTAAATAACAGATAATAGAATAACATACAAGTTCCATTTTTCATGTCAACGTTAACGCAGATAACATTAAATAATATCAACTTAAAAGTAACTAAAATCTGCATTAAATATTGATTTAATGCAGATTTTAGTTACTTTTGAGTCAAAAGAAATCAAGAAGCATACTATGGGTATTGACCCGTAGTATGCTTTTTGATTTCTTTAGATATGTATAAATACCTAATAAAGTATTTCAATTTAATTGTTTAGGATTTTTCGTAGTATTGCAAATATTATCATTCTGAATGTTACCACAATAAATCGTCTCAGATATAATCAGCAACAATCCAGTAAGTACCCAGAGTGCACACGGCTGATACTACTTCTAAAATGACTGTAATTAATTCAGCAGTAGCTGGAGATAAAGCGGATAAAATTTAATTTCAATGCAATTAAAACAATGAGCACTTATCGGAGTAATGGTAATTGAAACCGCCGAGTGGGGCTGCTACGAAGCTACAAGCTGCTACGTACGTGCTACGCTGCTACGAACTACAATACGGACTCCTCGCCAGTATTGCAGAGATTTTAGTAACGAAGTTTTTGTGCCAGTTTATTTAAATTATTCGTTTTTGACAGGCGTTCAGGAAAGCTTTACCAAGAAGATAGGGGTCGGGACATATTACAAAAGTGGGTATACAAAATCAAGCATGCTTTAAAATAAGTAGGAATTTTTTGAAAATTTACAGTACACATTTTTCAGGGCTTCAAAATACATTTACCGTAAAGATAGGAGTCGGAAAAAATTACACCTATAGTATACAAAATCGACAGCGCTTTAAGATTTTGTAGTAATCATTCATGTAAATTTACATCAGTTTTGCTGAATGATGTAATTAAGAAATATCCCTGTACAGTATATAAAGTACGCTAATCGAGATAACGTCAACCTGTTCCGCAGCGGTCGTTAAAAGTCTATCGTCACCGGCGCAATGACGCCGCCAGATACCATCTCTAACACCGCGGATTATTCCGCCGGTGCCGGAGGGCTTTGCGAGTTATTTATTGGAATGAGCATAAGATACCTATTGATTCTGAATCAAATTATTTTGTAAATTACGGACAAACGATTTGGTTCAGTGGTTAGTGATTAGCTTAAGCTGCTCCTTCCGCCCCTGGATCAAAGAATCGTGGGTTTGCATACATTTTTATTTTGGTCTAGGTGTTTGTGTATTTGTATTTCATTCAATTCAATTCGAATAAATTAGAATGTATTAGAATTTATCGAATTTATTCCTGTGTCGTGGGTGTAGACATATGAAATTTACAAATATGAAATACAAATACACAAACACCTAGACCAAAATAAATATTTATGTAAACCTACGATTCTTTGATCCAGGGGGCGGAGCAGCTTAAGCTCCCAACCACTGCTACTTATACTAGAGTATAAGGCTACATTTTTATTAAAAAAATAAAAAAATAAAGATAGTCTCTTCCCTCAGACTAGCTAACGATTCCACTATCGCAAAGACCGTCAAACCTATTTTCTTAAAATGTACGAGTACCATAAGAGTAGGATTAGAATAGTTACACATATTGATCGCTCCGAATATCTCTGGACGCGACTTTAAGCTATGCTCATTAAGGAAGGAAAGTTATGTGTGTCTAATACGTCTGTCTGTTGAGTGTATTTTGACTACGGGATCGTTCGTATAAGGAGTTTAAGAGTATATTAAGTAAGAGTAATTAATAATTACACAAACTTCTGAATAAAGTATCTTAAGTTACTAGACTGATATTTTAAAGGAATATGATAAGTTAAGTTAAATGTGAACTGAATTTCACTCCTGACAATGAATCGTCATAATAATATATCAAATACAAATATCTTTTACAATTCTAAAACAGATTTACATAAATATAATATTAGTCTTCCATTTGGATACTGAAATATTTTTATAATTAAACTAAAGAAAATGTTTTAATCAAGTAAATTTCTTTTGAACATATGAACGAAATTATGTCAGTCTTCTGGGAACACAAAGCGTTTTACAAAGGTCTTCGTTGTGAAGGTAAAACCCGGATGTATACAGCACAAATCCGGACTTCGTGACATATTTCAGAGGAGGTTGTCTACAATAGATGACTTTCTGTTGACAATGATGATGATGAATTAGACTCACATCACAGGATTAGTAAATAGAGAGAAGAACATAACGTCTTCGTTTAGCAGCACCAACAACACTGCTGTACGTGTCTCGGCTACACTACGCCACTAAAACCGATGACATTGCGGAGTACGCCCGTAGGAGGACTTTCTACACTCTGAGGGTCGAGAAGCTGAACTCCCAAAACAATGCGGCATTCAATTCCTTTGTTGTGCGAGTTCCCATCGCCAAGCTGGAGACCTTTATGAGCGAGGAGTTCTGGATGGAGAGTGTCGTAATCAGAAGGTTTCATGGGAGACTGAGAGACGTCTCTGCAGAGTACAACATGTCGCCGGCGATACATGTTACTTAGTTTATAAGTTTTATATACTATATGTATGTTAGAGTGTTAGATATATATTCTAAGGGCCTGTAAGTTGAACAAAATTATTTTTTTAAATTTCAGTTTCCTGAAGTTTAATGAGTATAGTACTATTATTATATTATAACAGCATGCGCTCTGGAATGAAATTTTATATACTTATTAGTCCGGCGCTAAGATATATTTTTTAATCTTATTAAAACTGAGAGCAATCAAAGCCCGAGTGAGTGCAACGACTCTTCGGGATCTCCTCATCATCGTAAAGGGTTATCTGCACCACATTTACGCTCTGCGCCTGTTTTATTGTATTTTTACGGCTTTGGGTCAGTTAGCTCATGTTAGACTGCACTCAAGGTGTTGAATAACTCAACACCTCAGACAGCTCAACTAAATTTAATTGTCACACATTGAATATCAAAGATATTAGTAATTTTCGGTTTTTGTCATACCTTGATATCATGGGTTCATAACTCTCTCTTTCTCAATTCTGAATTATCTTGTTGTAAGTTGGGAGACATAATGTAGCTACATATACTCGTATAATAGTAAAAGACTTACACATAAGTAGATAACATAGTTAGTAATAGAAACCAATTAACAGTAGACTTAATATTGTTACCTACAGAGGTATAGACCACAATTGAGAGTGTCGAACTAAACATAGGGAAAAATATCAATCTATAAATGGAACCAAGAATTTGAGCACCTCCAAAACTAGTCATTTTTTACATTGATCTGTGGCTGCAAGTCACTTAACGCAACTTATGGTATTTCAACCGCCATCCACGTGCCAATTTTTGCATGAGCCAATCATGAAATGTTACGACGTTTGTGTTCAATCACTTTTTGATATTTCAGCGTAACGTCAGCAACAGACGCCGACGTTTTTACAAAAGAATTTCTTATACCGTTTCAAAAGAGAAACAATCCAAAGAATCTTCCAATAAAAATTGCTGAATATATTACCTTATTGCTTAAAAACTTGATCACTTCTGAGAGAAAAAGCGATTTAAATAATATTTATTTTGGGTACGTTCACGATTCGTATTTTTGTAAGAAAGTTTAGATCTTTGTCAAAGTAATGTCTGTATAATAAAGCAAATCTTTATAAACATCGTGTTAATATGACAAAGTACTACAATTCCTAGGTATAGTATTGCTTGTGACTTAACAGCAAAAGAAAAACAGGAAATATGTCAAGTAAGGGTAATCTATAAGCTGTGGTATATCGGTGAAGCAAGCACACTCTAGATAACAAACGTATATGTTAGGCGATGGAAATCGGCTTTCCCATAACCGATCCTTCAGCGATTGTAATTTAGTTTTGAGGAGGATAATGTAAATAGTTTGTTGGATACTACAGTTTCTCCAAAGTATACAACATCCTGCATGTTGTATACTACTTACAGATTGGCAACAAATTCCATTAACGAACTCAATCAAACTGCACACATGACCTCACTACAGACAAAGACATTTGAAAAAAAAGTGGTCGTATTTTAAAAGGAATTTACCGCTTTGCAGAGTTAAAATTGTAGCCATTAATTGCAGAGAAAGGGAACGACCAAATCGAACCGTTTATTGAATCGCGGCGATATTCGCCGAGTTTGTTCCAGTTACCGCCGAGCCTCCGGCCTCCATCCGCACCCGAAGGGCTACACCATTATGCAATAACACATCAAACGCTAACATTATACTTCCGTAAAAATAACACTAACTATTGTGTATTAAAGTTTAAATTGCATAAGTCACTGTGTCTGGTTAAAACTGTAGCTACTGTTTACGAGTAGTTATACGATTGTTAGAACATTGAGATAAAGGTAAGAACTAAATCTAGTTTAGGCGCTCGTAGCGCTGTGCAACCGCGGTGTTCTTACCGATTACCAAGGTTAAGCAGCGTTCGACTCGGTTGGCCCGAGATGGGTGACCGTTTGTATCATTTTCAAATTCGAGCGTCTCCTTGCTTCGGAAGGCACATTAAGCCGTTGGTCCCGGTTACCACTTAATGTGGTAGTCGTTAAGCCGAGTTGGAAGCCTTAAAGGCGGCTATCAAGTTCCAACAGCAGGTGGCCATAAACCTGCCTCCACCAATCCGCACTGGGTCCGCGTGGTGGAGTATGACCTAATCTCTCTCACCTCGATTAGTGAGAGAAGACCTTTGTCCAGCAGTGGGTAGTATAAGCTGATAAAAAAAAACTAGTTTTGTGAATCAATCCTGAAAAAGGAAGCCTTGAGATGGATTAGCCTTTTTACTGACGTACACTTCATATTCTTTTTTGTAAGACCAAACACTAATTACGGCAAAAGTAGTGTGACTTATGTAGGTGCCAAACACTATAATAAATTGCCAAATAATATTAAAGCAATAAAATCAATGGCTATATTTAAAAAGCAATTAAAATTATGTTTCAAAAACTTCCGATACAAAAATTTAATCTAACACCATGACACATCTAGTTGGGCTTATCTATGTTAATTTTAACAACATCCAACGTTTAAATCTACTTTCTTTTATTTTAACTTCTTATATATATACTGTTTTAAGTAATTATAATATTTTGAATTTATTATTGCCAGCGGTATTAATGTAACGTTTATCTGAACTTGTTTGTTTTGTTTTTTATTATTTTACAGTAAAACTTATCACCATTTTATTATGAATATTGTCATAAGTGCCGAAAATGTAATTATTCGTTAGTTTCAAGTGGTTGATAGTGTATTTGTGTGCCAATGTAAGTTATGTAAATATCAACTGTGCGCCGGACCAACACAAAATGTGATAACCACATTAATTGTAATGGAATTCTCATGTAAGTGAATAACTGCTATTCTTATGAGAATAAAGATATCTCAAACCTGAACTCTCTGCCTACCCCATAAAGGCTCTGGCGTGATGATATAGATATAAAGATAAAAAATAAATGTTCTTTGGATATTCTGAGACTTTACACACATCATACGAGACCGCACCAAATTTATGTAGGTGTGTCCTCTCGGAATGCAACTGTATAAGCTCATCCACGTTTCTGTATATCATAATACAAGCACAGGTACATATTGTTCATATTGTGAACATCACTGGCTGCCCCATTGAGGAAATATGTGTGCTGAAAAACCTTATGTACCGGAAGCCGAGTCAAGGTTATACCAGCGATTAGCAACTAATTGCCGCGACGTTAATAAATTAGCATTTTAATTGGATATTGCAGAGTTACAATGGGGTATTAAGGAACAAAGCTTCGCGCGTCGCTACCAGAACACTTATTTCAGATGATTGTACGACGATATATGTGCGTTAAACATACATGATTATTTTATTAATTTGTAGTGCGACAAGGATGATATATTAACTCGCAAGCGTAAGGATAACGTCAATATTTTTTTGTGCTGACTTCGCTGGTGCGTAGACTCCACGCAGTACGGATGGTAGACATTAATCTTTAGATATAATGACTTGTTTACCTGGTGCTTTCTTAAGTACATACATACATTAAGAAGAATAATTTTTCATACAGGATAATTGAATGTATTGATATCTGACTATTATTGTCTTTCTGTTTGCTTTTGTCTTAAACAATCTTTCTCTTTTGCTCTAGTTTATTGTAATTGTATACTAAATTAGAACATATAGTTCGAGATGCAGTCTATTTTTTACAAGCTTTAATTTAACTTTAAATTTTTTATATGTCTGACTGTCTTTCCGGTCAATTGTGGACCCATTTTAATGATTATTTTTGCATTGGGTACAATAAAGTTTCGAGGTAGTCCCATTTTAATTTCATTGGTATTGGACCTTGGACTTTGAAGGTACACCAGGGGACTCCTTAACAGCAAACAGCACGAATGTATAGATTCCATTAATATGGGTATTATATCAATCCTGAAGGTACCTTACTGTAGAACTAAGCAAAATAATATAATATATAAATAATAATTATTAATTGAGTTATCACTAATAAATAATATAATAATAATAGCCCTGTTAAGAAACTATCCCACCGCTGGGCACGGGCCTCCTCTCAAACTGAGAGGGTTAAGGCCATAGCCAACCACGCTGGCCCAGTGCGGGTTGGCGAACTTCGCACACCTTCGAGAAATTCTTAGGTATGCAGGTTTCCTCACGATGTTTTCCTTCAAAGCAAGTGATAATTCATTTTTAATGTCATCACTAAAAAGTGTAAAAAAATAACATTAAAAAAAGGGAAACCGACTTCAAAATGCAAAAAAAATATATTTAAAGTCGGTGCCAAGTAACCGATTGAACTAACCGGCACCAACTTAAAAATATTTATTTTTTGCGTTTAGAAGTCGGTTACCCGTTTTTTAAAAAGTTATTATTACTCCTAGTTCTTAAGATCCAATGTTATAACGAAGACTTAGAAAAGATGCGACCGACAATCGCGAGGTCCTGCGTTTGTATTTTAGGTCGGAATTAGTGATATGGGGATTTTTTATTGAAAAATTCCAATTTATTATCATCAGTGAAATATGGTCATACAAAGCAAGTAACCCTTTACATGACATGTAGTAGCAGTCTTTAAAAAATAACATAAACGCTATTATGTTACTACTCTGTACTCTCTGCCTACCCCATGAGGGAGCTGGCGTGATGATATAGATAGATAGATGTTACTACACTGCTACTACACAATTAGTGTACATCGTGATTAAAAAAAATGTTATATCAATCAAGTAAAGTCTTTCCGGGGCATTAGGCTCTCCCCTCTATGTAGACTACGTACCAAAAAGACTACAAACACAACGTAGTACAGAAATAGATATAGAGAGAGGATTGGGGAGTTATAGGCAGATTGATGGTGATGATAAATTTGTTGTGTCTTCGCCCATCCTCCTTAACATCAGTAAGTCGTAAACTTACGATACATGGATAAACAAATTTCAATCATCGCTCTACAGCTATAAAGTACAATTTCCAGTTCAGTTATCGCTCGACTGATTACGCTTCGCTGGCTGAAGGTACTCGATTTTTATCTACTAGCTTATGTTTAACATAACTTACTGGATATGCAAATATAAGCTCAGGTAGCCGGGTTGTTTGTTGGAACCGGTAACGAATATAAAATGGCTGGCTTTTGTAATAGTCCGCCATAATAACATGTAAATAATGCTCCGGGGATCAGAGAAAGATACCTTACGACAAAAGACTGTTATTTTTTATTCTTAAGATCTTGTTTTTTATGTGTCTGTTTTTAATGTTCAGTCTGTGTAGCGGGCCTGGATAGCAATTTGTCACGCGTCATGCAGATCACGGTGAAAGAACTCCGTGCGTTATAAGACGATACATTATTTTGGTTTATATACAAACATATTTTATACTAGCTGTTCCTCACGGCTGCGGCCGGGTTTATTTTGTAATTTATTGGGTAATATAAATCAACAAATGAAACGAAGTCGATTAACCCCTTCTTCTCGAAACTAAAGGTGGCACAGAGACAGTCAAACTCCGTTTCTTTATTGCAGTGTTGACAAACTCAATAATGTTGAACACTATTTTTCGTATTAGGGGCTTAAACTAACTGTCATGGAAAAAATTGTAATGTTTTTACAATATTCATCAATTTCAAGAATAAAGAAACAACGTTTCAAGAAAACAACATCTCGCCTATATTCCCCAAACACGGTGTCGAATGTTTATGTGTCGCTGACGATATGACGACTGTACTCACACTGTCTGTCACAATGTAACAGAAAGGAAACCTATTGCCAGAATACATCATTTCAGACTCCGGACAAATACACATTTAGTCCGACCAAGGTTGAACCCAGGACCTCGTGATCGCCAAACGCATTGTGTGCTACTAGATCAGAGAGACTTCGAGGAAACGTCTATAAATAAAAAAGATATGTTCCCCACACTCATTCAGTCACGCCTGTCGTCTCGCACTTCGTTGAAATATTTTCCGATTTCATCGCGACAGGTGGCGATGCAATCAACATTCTTTGGCCACATTATTTCTCGAGTACGGAGGTTTCTTCATGACATTTTCCTTTACCATTAAGTATACTATAATCCTTATAGAGAGACCTAAACCCATACGTGTAAGCCAACGTTTCAACCTTATTCGTGTCGGTCTGGGTATTTGTGTATGTAAATTTAAAGTTGGTAATCGAATATCGTATTCGCGTATCTAGGACACGGAAACAATTCCTAGTTCTCCCACTATGAATCACGTTTTAATCAAATACTTTGTACCAACAATGTAGATAATAATTCGTTACATTAAAGTATCCTTCAGTAAAGTCAAAATAAAACGTTTTTATCGATGTTATCAATTTGGTCTCTGGGGCCGTGAGCGGTATCTTCGCTGAGCTTTAACAAACTGTAACAAAGTTTCGGAATGGTAAAACAACTTGAGCAGAGTATTGTTTCGGTAAAGTTAAATTTTTGGGGCGCGGGGGAAGGCGATGGGCGAAGGGGAGGGGGCGGGGGGCACTGAATAAAGATGATAATTTGCCGAGATTTTCGCGTCGAAACTGTTCAGAACAAGATTAACAATGTGAAGTTACATCCATTAATGATAAAAATTATTCTTAAGTTGAACCGTTTAGCTTATCTTGCAGTGATTTATTCATACTCGTATAAAAATTATTTATTCATACTCGTATTAAAATTAGTAGTGTCGCGACATTGATAAAAATCTCACAAATTTAGCTTGTTAGTTTTGTTTTTCAATAGTAGGTAATTGGAAAGGTTTTCGGTTATTGAAATAATTTCGTAACGGAATTATCAAACACTGATGGCTTAAATCCATTTGGTGTGCATTTTTATATCAATACTATATACAACAATAACTTTAACATGATACACAGTACAGCAAGAAGTTTTAGTAAACGAGATACCTGTACACCTATAGCGCTATCATATACTTATTAATTATCCCAACGACGAAGATCCTTCGTATAGTAGTGGCCAGCAGACTCAGTCAAGAGTCTCCGTAACCAGCGAGCGTGCATGAGACGAACTATGAGAGTGGAGGTAGCCAGAGAAGTTGTAAGGAAACCTGTTGGAGCTCTATACTCTCTGCCTACTCCGCAAGGGATCATGCATGATGATATAGAATATAGACGGATAGAACATGGGACTATTCAATTTCCCCTAATACACGCTGCACTGCTAATTCAATTATTCAGCAAAGTAAGTTGTGATTTTATTAATTAGTAAGTCGTTAAACTGACCAATTAGTGATCGTATTTAGGTTCGTAAAACCAAGATAAATGGGAAAGTGAGGTGGAGTGGTTGACCAAAAAGAGATGTGACCATATTTTACGCAGGTACTGCGTTGACTCAGTCCTCAAATAATATGAATAAAAAATTACTCTTAATGCGCAAATTTAGTTGCATATTTGGCTAAAATGTTGGCGTAGCCTGTACCCCCGTTCGACTCATTAACTTTGAGCCGCATCAATGGACGCTATTCCTGCATCTCTGAATTTCGCCCGCAAAGGCTGCTGCTAATTACTATTTAAAGTAGGCTAGCTTAGCTTTTAACTTCTTGTAATATCTTGCAGACATTGTGAAGAGTTCCATTCACCTTCACCGGTAATATTAGTTGTAGGTTAAATATACATTACCTCTTTCTAAATGCACTCACTGTAAATGATAAATATTCATTACCCAATATAGATGACCAAGTTTCTAAATTAGTGGGTAAACAATATTGTACCAGTTTAAATATAGCGCACGGCTACCATCAGTTGACCATAAGTCCAGAAGATAAGTACAAAACGATTTTTATTACACCGCAAGGATATTATAGACTTCCCTTCGGTTTAGCAAATGCACCGTCCCCTTTTATGCGATTAATTAATAAAAAAGTAGAATCTGTAGGTAGAACTAACAAAAATCAGCTACCTACATAATTTATGTAGGTCCAGCAAAACATTATTGTTCTTAGATTATTTACTACTACCCTCAGTTGACGTATAATCTGGTTTATCTCATCTGATAATTTCTGGTTAAATAAAAAAAAAGGTTCATCTTTTTTTAATCGCGTATTTAGGTCACTAAACATTATCGCATTATATGCAGCCCAGTGAGACAACGCTATCGGCAGTGTCGAAATTTTCAGTTCAACGTAATGTTTATGACGTGCGGCAATTTATGTGATTATGTAGGTATTTTAGAAAATTTATTCCCAAATTGCTGTACTCGCGCACCCGGTATGGAGACGTAAACAAAACAAGACGTTCGAAGAGTTGAGGTAGTGTTTGTGTTCTAAGCAAGTGTAAGTCTTGTATGACCCGTTACTATCCAAAGAAACAGGCGAATGATAGGTACATTACACTCTATTTCACTCTAAATTTAGGATCATTATCGAAAACTTATAAATTTCTACTCTTGAGGGCTACACTAGCGCACTATTAAACTCTATAAGGGTGGAATTTTATGCAACTAAATAACAACGACAATTTGCGATTCTGTACCTACCTATTTTTTTTGGCACTCTTGACATGATTTTGACATTTCGTATAAAGTTGGAAGTCGAGTTTGCGATCGTAATACAGTATACAGTCACAAAGAGTTAATTTTCTTAAGTGTTCGTGTCATTAGGTGTTGCATATCTTGAATACTAATAATTTGGGATTAAGATAAACACAAATTTAAGGATGATGATGCGTTACGTGGTCCCGCCCGATATCACATTAGTTAAAAACATTTTTAAAAACGTAAGGTTATTTTAACGAATACATAGAATTTTGATATATTTTATATTTTAAGTCCGTAAAAGAGGGAAATATGTTAAATTATTTATGAAAGTTTGAATAATTCATGTCTTGTCGTATATGGTCACGCTGATTTTCGATCGTGTATTACAATTGATTAATATCAAGATTTGTTCAGAGCACCAATCAGAGTATCTTTCGGATTGAAATTAAAACTGTTTCGAGTGCGCGTCGGCTTAAGATTGCAATTGATTCCAAGAGTAGGTAGTTGAATCTTTGCGCAAATTTTGGGTTTACGTCATCGGTAAACGTTAGAGCGGTGGCTGACTATACGAACGGTCCGAGCTACAGTCACTAAAGAAGACATCATACCGCTTATAGCAAAATAGTGGCTATTAATACAGGACTATGACATAAGCGTGAGTATGGAGTATGAAGCATGTAGACGCGCTTAGTAGACATCCGATAGATACTATAAACATAAACCGCCTAGAAGCTATTGATTGGATTTATACTGTGCAATGTTAAGATGACAAACTTAGTGCCATTACTAACCAATTAAAAAGTAACACTGGGGGTCCGAAACAATAAAAAAAAAAACAATTATTTAAATTATGTAGGATAGGCTTTGTCGAAAAACTCAGTATGATAGCCGATTAGTTGTGCCGAGCTTAGCTAGGTGCTAGATGACATTGGTCACGTAGGTTTTAGTTGTTATCAAGAAAGAATACGGGTTTCTTAAAATGACTAAGTTTATTAGGAAATATGTGATTGTGTGTCTTCATTGCGCATATAGCAGGATAGTAGTAGAAAGAAAGGAAAACTGCATCCAATTCCGAAACCGTCAAGAGTCAATGCGCATGGTGCATTTCCATCAATTAAGTCCGTTCTGTAATATGCAAAGGCTATCAATACATGCTCGTAAGTCATTGAGTTATCAGTCATGACGCTTCTGTAGCCGAGCTAACGCGAACCGTTAATTCAATAGTATTCCTACATTGAAGACGATATATAAGTATATTCGGGTATCCAGATCGGGTAGTAACAGATTATGGTAACGCGGTCACCAGTAGGTACTTGAAAATGTTTGCCATTGATAAACAGTTCCGGCACACACTAAATAGCATTGCTTGCCCGCGCGTTAACGGGCAAATTGAGCGCATGAGTCGAACCATCTTTGACGGTTTGTGAGCTTCAGGCCCCAGTGAAGCTTCCAACAATTTGTCTAATTTCTTGCCTAATGTAATTTGGGGAACAAATACGTAATAATAAACGTATTTAATGATAAGCCTTACGATTTAATATTCGCACAGACTGGTAGGTGAGTCTGCAGAGTTACGTTGCCTAGGCTGGAGTCTGAACCCATCGAGTCAAGAATGCCACTTGTAGTTTAGAAAAAGCGAGTTAGAAAATTAAACATAACTTAGATAAAGGACGAAAAGCTGCTCATGTTTACAAGAAAGGAGACCTTGTTATTCAGAAATAAGCTCCCACGTGTAGTGCGGCCAGGGTAAATACTGAACTCGACGACTTGTATTTGGGTCTAGATATGGATATGGCGATTAAAGTACCAATGACTTTAAAGATAGATACAGGATGCTCCGAGCATTAAGGGGTTGCGTAGTTATACACAAATTCACAGGTTTAGTGCCGGCAGATTCATTTAGGCCCTATTGGAGCATAGGCTGTCGGTAAGAGCCAGTAGTTCTGTTAAACAACTTGATACTGAAGATTTGATTAATTTACTGGGAAGCTAAAACATGTTGCTTGTTCCCGTTGCGGGAGCAATTGTTTCAGGATGGCCGAATGTAACGGACGTAATGTCAGCCAACGCGTCAGCCTGCCAAGGTAAGCCAAAGCCAAAGCCAAGCCAAAGCCAAGCCAAGCCAAGCCAAGCCAAGCCAAGCCAATCCACGCCGAAGCGAAGCCACGCCAAAGCCAAGCCACGATAGTCGATTCTCGAAACTGTCAATAGCTGCCGCCATGTTGATACATCCCTTGACGCCCCGCCAAAATGCTACTGCCAAAGAAGTGGGGATGTATCTATAAAAGCCCTAGCTAAGTCATTTGTGGAGGATTCTAGTACCAATTAAACAGGTAGAACGAAACTCTGCTTCATTTTATATTTATCCGTTTCAATTACGTGTTCTGAGATATCTATTCTCTGAGATATCTTTCTATTTAAAGCGGCAGACGTATTGCTAACGCTCCGATTACATAATAGTCTATATTGAACCTGAGACTTCCGAGACACATTTATCGCTTTATTCATTTAAATGATTACCTATCTACGATGCTGCTTTGCTTAATGACAAATTATTTAATAATCCCGGACTGTCAATATTATACTCAAAATCAAACACAAATCATTTATTTTGTAAAAACCCTGCAGGGGCACCGTGGGGACACTTACTACTTGTCAAGTTTACATCTCATTAATCTGGATCGGAACGCAGCCTCTACTTAGAAGATCCGGCTCAAAAGAAAACATACTTGTGTAATTATCGAATCCTTCTCCTTGAGCTCAATCACTTTAAACTTCAAATTAACACCTATTATAATTGCAATGAAGGTGCAAACAATTACTTATAAAATATGTCATTGAGTACAAACTATGCTCGTGACGGCTTTTAGCAATCTGCATGACTTTTGGACTCTTGATTTTATTTTGTCTCTACAAATATTCTACAGTGCGACAAGAATCTTTGGCCCACGGCTGACATTGACAAGGGGGCGTCGGTATGGAATGAGGGTTACTATTCAATATTTTTTTTCCTACTTCCAAGGAGCCATTTCAACAGTTGTCATTTCAAGTACCCAATATCATTAATTAAAATAATTTCTTAGGTAAATTCAATAGCAAATGGCAACTCTGCGACTGTCAAAAGGGACATTTCACTCGAAGACAGCGTTAGTTCCCATTTTGGTCGCGGACCAAAAGATCCTTGTACGAGTGTACAAACTATACAATGTTGGTACGGATAACCTGTATTTATCAAATTCTCTAACGTTTTTATTTTCGTTTCAGTCCACAGTCCAAATTGATTCCAACAAAAGGCCGACGAGTCAAGGACTCTCAGGCAGAGTATAGTGTTTTTGTTCATAGCTGTTTAATCTTTTAAGCGGCACGCCTGCGGTCGCCGCTCCATCCGATACAGCGCTGGAATTAAAAATTAATGTTCATTTAAATTGTTAATGCAGGAGATTCACAGTTAAGCTTTTGGATTTGTGTATGAAAATTGAAAATAAAAATAAACAAAATAATAACAACCGTCACGCCTATATTCCTTAGCGGGGGTGGCAGAGGTGTTTTGCACACCCACTTTTTGCCAACGATGTTGTGTTCCAGTAATAGGGGGCGAACCTGTTGCATTATGCATAATACTAGACTGCGGCCTACTACTGGTTTTATTTCTATAGAAAAAATAAATTTTATGCAACTTAGGGTTTCTATCCAGGCGATCGCTACGCGCATTATTTACCACTAGACCAACGAGGTAGTCAAATATAAAAAACCGCACGTGATATAAGAGCAATACCCATCGGTGATTGCTATATAAAGCTAAATTGTGAATTCTTACGCATAAATCTCTACAGTTCGAGGAAAGAACTCCGACAGTACGTCAATAAGTCGCAAGCGGGTGACGGATGACGTCGTCGAGTCGGCTGTGGGTGACACCGTGCGGGGTTGGGGGAGGGGTGACGGGTGACGGCGGCAGATGGGCGACGCCGGGATAACGACGCGATCCGTTACAATAACGGGCCGCATCTGATTTACGGAGTGACCGCACTGTATCACTCGCGTTCAGTCAGCCATTTAATAACAAAACTTTTGGTCGGATTGGTGAGTTTCGATACTTCTTCTATAAGAAGCCATGAATCTAATACAACACTCCATGGTATAAGCTGTGCTACGAAGTCACGATATTTTGGCCCAGAATGTGGCGACGCCGGGCATCGTCGCTGGCTTTGTGGAGATCATTCTGTGAGTAACTGAAAGGGCATTTAGAACAAACAAAGATACCTGGTTTGCTCAAGGACACCACACTCGCACTGTATTTCACTGGACATAAGACGGACCGATTATGCCTCATTGTGCCAAGTTGTGTTTACAACGACCTACTAGAGATCGATATCTACATTAGTGAGATTCATACTAAAAATTAAAATAATGTTTGACGTCTTCTTAGCGTTTCGACGGCAAACATGATTATAATTAGATGGATACCGACCAGAAGGTGGCACAACCGATTGCATTGTCAGTAGCAGACATCAAATCTTGCTTCACGCAGAGCATGATAAAAAATGGGGCATCATTTAGTTTGCGCAGCACCCAGGTCTGCCGAAGCAAGAAAACATGATCAGGTGCCGGGCTGAGAGCCCGTATAAAGGGATTTGGTAGCGATACTCCTTCCCTCCAAAGGTTGCGCCTCGCTTTTATTGGCTCCAGGGTTAATGGGTCGACACACTTTATAAAGCTCTCGAATGTTTAACGTGGAAGAAGACTCTTAACTAATAACGATGTTGGTACTATTGACTGAGAGCCACGCGACTATATACTGTTTTCCCCTTCATATAACTATATATAATAACTACAAATTTTAGCATAACACAAAATCAAAGCTCTTTGAGCGCTTTCTGTTGGAACTGTAATTATGCGGAATTAGAGCGTAGGATTCGGGTAATGAGGCGGAGGACGTTCAAATTCCGACTGAACTCACAAATCCAGGTAAAATTTTGGTTAAATTTAAATTTTCAAAAATTAATATATTTCAATGTAGCAAAAATCCGCGGAGAAACCTAACTACGAACTAAATCCAGATCTTGTTTTTAAAATAAAACATATGTCCAAAAACTAGACTAATTCAATAACGCTAACGAGAAAACCGGCATCTGTATAACATGTAAAATCAGAACGTTGTATTTACATAACCATCGGCGGCCGGGCCTCGCACACACAACAGCGGCCCTGGCCGTGCAGTAATGGAACGCAAACACCCGCACACCGACGTGGTCGTGTGAAGCACGCAGATGGAGGGAGGACCGCATCTATCACTATTGATCTTAACCATGTGCATGGAGATATCACGGCATGAAACTTTCTACCCTTATTAGATAAACGGCAAGTCTTAATCTAAGTGTCTACCCTTACTCTTCCATTTTCATAGTTGTTTAGTATAATACAATAATAAATTAATACACGGTACACTAATTTGATAACTCTTAATATTATTATAATAAATGTTTGTGTGATCCACAATTATTTGTTCCGGTCTGGGTATTTGTGTATGTTAAATTTCATGGTTGTAAACGCACCCACGACACAGAAATAAATCCTAGTGTGGGGCTATGTTAATAAATAAATAAAATTCAAGTGTCTGTTTGTAATGTCAAAATAACAGCTTTTTACTAAATGCATATAAAAGTACTTATAACAAAAACACATTTTTTTTTAGTTTTTGTCTATATGTCTTTTTGTTCCGGCTAATCTCCGGAACGGCTCAACTGATTTTTACGGGACTTTTACTGGCAGATAGCTGATATTATAAGGAGTAACTTAGGCTGCTTTTATTAAAGAAATAGTTTTTTTGTTAAATACCACTCGGGCGAAGTCCCGGTGTACAGCTAGGTAGTTATATAACTTAAGAGTAATATTTTTAAGATTTATGATTGCAGCTGATATTACTGATTAAATATCTGTCATTACAGCAACACTATAATAAAGTCAACTCTTAATACTTTCTTGTATACGTGAACATACAAACACATTAATACAGTATATATATATATATATATATATATATATATATATATATATATATATATATATATATATATGATGGAATGTTGTGCGAGGCACAAGGTCTGGAAGAGGATGTAGAGAAGCATCTGGCAGTGGGGCGGAAGGTTTTTTGCGGTTTTGTAGATCTGGAGAAGGCATTTGACAGACGTTTGACTGACTTTGGGACATTTGAGAGACTTTGGGACATTTTGCCAGAGTATGGTATAGATGATACTCTGTTGCGAGTCGTCCAGTCCACTTATGTGGACTGCAAGGCATGCGTACGGGTGGGTGGTAACAGGTCACCCTGGTTTGACGTTAAAATCGGCGTCAAGCAGGGTTGCGTGTTGTCCGCTATATTGTTGTTTATAATATATCTGGACAAAAGTCTTCAAAGACTGAAAGCGATGAATGAAGGTGT
Source organism: Phalera bucephala (assembly GCA_905147815.2). Classification (NCBI taxonomy): domain Eukaryota; kingdom Metazoa; phylum Arthropoda; class Insecta; order Lepidoptera; family Notodontidae; genus Phalera; species Phalera bucephala. The sequence continues at coordinate 683,829 of LR990625.1, forward strand.
ACAAATGGGTGACTAAGTGGTAAACCATCTACTTTATGCAGATGACGCGGTTTTAATAGCGCCAACAGCCACTGATCTGCAAACACTAGTCACAGTTATGAAAGACGACTGCATGATCAATGGCTTACACTTGAATGTGAAGAAAACCAAGATTATGGTTTTTGCAAGAGAAGAAACCAGAACGAATGTAAGGATTGTGGTTGGTAACGATGTGCTGGAGCAAGTGAATGAGTTTGTATATCTTGGATGCGCCTTCAGTAAGGATGGGAAATACACCGCTGACATAGAGAGAAGAGTGAGTGCAGGGAACAGAGTGAATGGTGCGATGGGAAAGCTACTCGGGAGCCGGCACTTAAGCCATAAGGCGCAGCTGGCCATACATAACGGAGTTCTTGTCCCAACGCTGTTATATGGTAGCGAGAGCTGGGTATGTAAGAAGGAGAATGAAAGTAGGATAAATGCGGTAGAAATGCGACCTCTGCGGAAGATGTGCGGAGTGAAGCTGACCGACCGCATTAGCAACAGCATAGTAAGACAGCGAGTAGGTATGAAAGATAGTATCGGTGTAAAGATGAGAAAGGGCATGCTCCGTTGGTTCGGGCATATAGAAAGAATGCCAGAGGAAAGAACGACAAAACAGATATACAATGTGAAAGTGGAAGGATGCAGGTACCGGGGAAGACCTAGACTATCTTACCACGACCAAATAAACCGAGTCTTATCTGATGGAAAAGTCAAGAGTCTCCGTAACCGGCGAGCGTGTATGAGACGAACTATGAGAGTCGAGGAAGCCAGAGAGGTATGCAAGGAAAGAACCTGTTGGAACTCTGTACTCTCTGCCTACCCCGCAAGGGATCTGGCGTGAGGTTATAGATAGATAGATAGATAGATATAATTAAAACAGATACTTGGTATTAATTCAATTGTACATATTTTATTATATATTTAACTTATAATTAAATAATTATAAATGTCCGATACAATTATTATGTTTTCTTAATTGTTAGGTACTTTAAGTTCTTGGATTATTCCTAATGATATTTGCATGCCTAAAGGCAGAATATGGCGTATGCCCATTGTAATTTAAACATCCACTGTAACCCATTTTCGCAAATAAACTGATTTGATTTGAACATACATAATTACAAATAATAGTATTATCTACTAAATAAATATAAATCTTTAAAGTCAAGCTTCACTCAAAGTCACGTTCTGTGACAGCAAACCTTCCAGCGATAAAGACAAGACATTAAAATGGGGACAGAAACGAATATACACAATAGAAATAATGGTTCAGAGAATTAGGGGTTAAACTACAGATACTTATCTAAAGCTGGACGCGCACAGACAGAGGTAGATTATCCCTAAGGCGAATTAGGCACGTGCCTAGGGGCGCGAGGTTACAAAGGGGCACGGGCGTGGAACATTTTTAAACAAAATTATTGTAATAATGTCCTCCAGAGATATACCGATCTTCATGTTAATACTACGATGATGTTTTAAATGGGCTGTGTTGTCTGAAATAAAAGCTTTTTATTTTATTTTTTTACTGCGTACACAATATTAAAGATTCTTTAATTCTATAGAGATATAAAGCTTTCGAAGCGTGTTCCTTATTCTTGATGATTCCTACATCGCCTGCTTCATAATAGAATAGGTAAGATACAATTGCAATGTTACGCGTTCGTCGCGTCGATCGCGAGTATCGACCGTGACACAATCCCTAGACGTGTTTCACGCGTCTAGGGATTGTGTCACGAAATTACAAAAAAATTCACCGTGTAGGCCAGTGCGTGTCTATACGAAAAAATGTGGTTGCTACAACAGCAGCTGTAGTTTAGGTTGCTACAAGTAAAGAAATGCCAGCTCCAACTTAGAGTGACCTTAAAGACATCTATACTAATCTTTGTATGTATGTAACGAAAAACCTCAAAAACTAATAGACCGATTTCAAAAATTCTTACACCTAATGGTGTAAGAATTTTTGAAATCAAATTTACTACATTATATTTGAGTAACATAGGTATATATTTAATACTAGAAAAAATTAGTAACCCAAGGTGTAAAAAAATTAGCCACAAAATGTCTTTCATAGCATGCGCTGCGGAAACTATTGATGATAAAACAAAAAAATGTTTCACAATATTAAAGAACATATCAATATCTACAAAAAACTTTGCAACGTCATATGTCCAACTTTAGTTACGTCACTATAGCTAATTTTATACATTTTAAAAGTTGATAGATATGCCCAACAAAATCGGACCATGTTATCCATACCTTTGTATTAATCCATATTCAAATAAATCATATCGTATTTAAGACTGTTTTAATACCTGTAGATTACTTTTTGAATTATTTAAAGCATTCAAAAGATATTACGAATTTAAAAATGTCAATCTAATCAAAATACTAATAGAAAAATAAATGCCGCCGCGCCGTGACCGATGTGGCCCCACGCAGCGCAGCGGGCAACGCGGTGAGGGAGGGGGGACCGAAGTGCGGGAGAGCGGCGTGCACATCTATGAGATAGGTAGCCTACGCAGCGGACGCAATATCCACCCGTGCAAAGCCGGGACGGGCCGCTAGTATGGAATAAGGCCAATTACAGTCATTAATGTTTACTACTACTAGTGCTAGTTATCATTTATAATATATGGCCGCTAGAGGGCCGCCGGTGAGGTGCTTAGGGCGCTTTCAACATTTAATCCGCCTCTGCGAACAGCACAAAGCCGGTTGCTGTGGTGATCCTTAGGCAGGCTTTAAACCAGCATTAGACGTCTTTAGATTGGTGAGTATATAACATATAATACATATATAACATACTATACTCTATACATTACCATGAAATATACTATGTGATATTATACGGACATATATCTACGTAAACTTACATAAATTGGCGATTTAGCGCAGTGGTTAAGAATTAAGCTTAAGCCGTTCCGCCTACTGGGTCGAATAATCGCGGGTTCGATTCCCGCACGGGACAAATCTTTGTGTGAACACAATTATTTGTTTCGGTCTGGGTATTAGTGTGTGATTATTAAGTTTTGAAAACACCCCTAACGTATAGGAATAAATCCTAGTTAGGGGCTAGTGTGGTTTATAAAAGAAAAAGAAAAGAAAGAAAACGAAATGTTCTTCAGGCTGTACTGAAGTACTTTTGTAGAGTACAGCTAACACATAAGGAGCATCCTTTTCTAGCACAATAGAGAATTATACAAACGCATAGCACGTACAGTAAGTTGTTATAATAACTCGAAGTATGTCAAGGAGCACCAATAAAAAGAGAAGAGATAGAGTGACAAATAAAAAAATCGAATAAAATAATAAGTGATCAAACGAACTTACCTGAAGTGAAGTTCGATCATTATTATACTGTGTCCTTCGTTCGAAGATATAAACTATATTAGCAGCTCTCTCGAGTCGCTTGGCAACCGCGCGTCATTCAGATACTTGAAACGTCAACGCCGCCTCTATGGTATCTGTGGACATAACCTCTGCAACCATTCCTTTTAGAAGTAGTACATTTCAACTTTACCAACGGGCAGGGCGGGTTGGGTACTTATATCTTCGAACGAAGGACTTCCTATAATAATGATCGAACTTCACTTCAGGTAAGTTCGTTTGATCACTTATTATACTGTGTCCTTCGTTCTCGATATAAACTATATTAGCAGCTGTTTAGAGCTATAAGGGTAAAGTTGAAGTATACCACATTTTTTTTTTTTTTGAGCGTGACTTCTAAAAAATAACATATCATGAGTATATGTATACTATAACACATTCCCGTTCTTTGTATTGCCATACAACACAAACACAACAAATATATACACATATATTGTTTCTTACAACCAGTCTGTCTTACTTATTTAAAATAAATTTATATAATCAAATTCTATAACATGTTATGTTATGTAGTGTAGATCCATCCCAACAAAACCTTTAAAGCACCTTTATACCACACCTGTTGACCAAAATTCATTAATACCGGGTAATATTAATCAATCATTACTTATCAGATATCAGTGCAGTCTCCATCTGTTATGTCTTCTATAGAGATCTTTCTTCTATAGATATCTTCTATATAACAAGAGTTGAGGAATTGCCCATCTAGAGTTTTGTTTATATAAAATAAAATCCTTTATAATAATTCTTGTATCATTGACAACCATTATGAGACGAACTATGAGAGTGAAGAAAGCCAGGCAGGCATGCAAGGAAAGAACCCGTCGGAACCTTGCACTCTCTGCCCACCCTGCAAGAGATCTGGCGTCATAATATGGATAGAGATAGATAGATAGCTAGAAAACCCTTACTGTGTACTAGACCTGAAAACAAAGTCTGTTAGTCCCCAATCTATAACCATATGATACAAATATAACAGGGAAACCTATTTCCCCACTAATGTGTCTTCCAACTGGCATGTGGTTCTATTTTTTTAATGTCACATGATCTCTTTTTGAGTACAGTACCAAACAAAGGCTACGAATTAATTTGGTGATTATAAGAATGTTTTTGCTATCATTACATATTTAATTTATGATTTTTTTTTATCAACATTCGGCTTTATTTAATGTTAGTTATATTTTTAATCTTTAAAGATGTACATATATATAATTTAACATTTTTTGTACTAGAGGCCTTTGTACTAATGAACTTATATGGAATTAAGTCCGGTGAAGCTGTAAAGGCCTCGCGGCCATCAGCGTACATCACTCACACACACACACACCTTATCTGGAGATATTCCTCACATAAGGCTATGTGCTTTACCTATATAATCTCGATCTAAAATTGGGGGGGGAGCCCCCCCCCAATTTTTTGTTATTATATTTGTGTTTTATATTGGTGTTATATATAATTTAAGTCAGGAACGAAGGGCAGTACTAATGCGTGGTAAACAAACATAACCTACCCCAGTGTTATTACTATACCACTATTATTAATTCAATTTAAATTTCGAAACTATCCCGGAATCATTTCCATGTTCTGAGTGTGCGCCGACAAATAAATCCTTGGCTATATAAATATGTATGTATTACTTAACGATTCGTTCCTGCGCAATAACGCCCGCGAACATTCGTTTTGGCAATACGATCGGGCCACACCTGAACCAATTACATTACTTATGAAAAAATACACTCCTAATTTAGTAATAACTTAAGAAGCGAATATGTTACAGTCGACTAAATCGAACCACGGGTTACAACTGTATAATATTGGGAATCCTATTCATAACTGAATTATTTCATACCATGAAATTTTCATTTCATACCACACTTCCTTTGCTTCTTTGTATGTGACTGTATTTATAAGTAAAAAAAATTGCAATGCGTAACTTTCTAGTTAGTTCTAGATGTCCAACCGTGAGAATTGAGTGTTACTCAACTTATTATTATGTATCCCCCATTAATAATAAATAAATAATATCAAGTTCTTTAGGTAAAGTCAAAAGTCAAGAGTCTCCGTAACCGGCGAGCGTGTATGAGACGAACTATGAGAGTCGAGGAAGCCAGAGAAGTATGTAAGGAAAGAACCTGTTGGAACTCTGTACTCTCTGCCTACCCCGCAAGGGATCTGGCGTGAGGTTATAGATAGATAGTTCTTTAGGACTTAGATTATTGCTGATACTACATAATATTTATCATACCTGTGATAATAATATACTTTTATTTTATTATTATTATACTTTCAAATACTGTAACTCAATATTTCATCAACCGTAGCATGTCAACATAATATCATTAAATTTTCAAATGGATATTATTATTAAGTCATTTGCATGACTTTATTTTCTTTTTATATATAGATACCTATTTATAAGATACATGTAACATGTGGATGTAATAATTTAAATATAACAATACCAAAATAATACGTATTGGCAAGCGCAGCGTGGGACGACCGCCTGCCAGATGGACCGACGATCTTGTGAAAATCGCAGGAAGTCGTTGGATGCAGGTGGCATCGGACCGGTTACGCTGGAAAGCGATTGGGGAGGCCTATGTTCAGCAGTGGACAAGTATAGGCTGAGATGATGATGATGATGATGAATACCAAAATTGCAAATATTTGTATGATATCTCAATCCAATATTTTTTACTGAAACACCTTTAAATAAATTACAACATATATAGTGCTCTAAAACCAACTTGTTACTTTAATGGTAGCAGTTTGTGCTTGTGTTATCATAACTATACCAGAAACATCACTGGTGTTCAAAATAACTGTACACATTCTACACTAATTACAAAACTATTTTTTATAGTTATGAATTTCTTGAATCAATCAATCAATCAATCAATCAGCCTATCGTAGTCCACTGCTGGACATAGGCCTCTCCTAACACGCGCCATTGCACACGGTCCCCCGCCTTCCGCATCCAGTCCGTCCCAGCGACCTTCTTGAGGTCGTCGGTCCATCTAGCTGGGGGCCGTCCTACCTTACGCTTACCAAGTCGCGGTCTCCACTCTAGGACACGCTTGCTCCATCGGCCGTCGGTCCTTCTGCAGATGTGACCAGCCCATTTCTTGAATAATCTTATTTAATTAAATATTATTTATTGATTATCATATGATCAAACAATAATACAGTAAAAACATCTAATTCTCCAAATGATGAATTGATGTATAGCTTTCCATTGTGTGTGCCTCAAATTTCTAATATTATTAAGTACACTATAATTGATGCAGGAAATAATCAAAAACCCAAAACCATTGAACTCATTACATGATAGAAAACTGAATAGGTACTAATAAATATTTTATTAGTATATTTATTATGACTGTAAGGTCTATTGCTAGCATTAAGTTTTTGTTTTATTGTTTTTTTTTATATATATATCAATTATTAAACAATAGTGTTTCTAATAATAATGTTTCTATACATAATGTTAAACATATGTAGGACAAGAATCACTTGTCTGAAGTGCAAGTACTTGCACAAAACCAATAAAATTATGTTTGTCGTTGAAGGCGTTATTAGTGTCATAGATACATACCAAAGTCAGTGAATACCTTTAGCCTCTAATATTATGGTTTCTTTGTAAAACCCATGTTGTATTCCTGATCGTTTTTCTGAATTTTTCAGCAACTTAAAAACCAAGTCTTTGTGTAAAATGCCTAGCATGCTTCTTGTACCTCACTTTCTTTGGTAGGAGATTTTCAATGTCCAACGTGATGTTGTTTTTGGTGAACTGATAGGTACACTGTGACTTAATATTTTTACACCCAGGATGAGGATTGTTCTTCTATGTTGGTTACAACGGTGGTCGTTTTATGAAATTTTAACTACTGGCTATGACTAGCTAGTTAATAATTCCATATTGATAATCCACTATATTAACACTCCTTTTATGCAAAATATATACTGCTGACCTTAAAGGTTCTTATCTCAATAAAGGTTTCATGACTGTATTGTTAGGATTCATCTTTTCTGGCTACCCTTCAAGGAGTGTAGGTTGATAATATTGATAGATAATTATTAGTTTTATGTTAACTGGATAGACCAGGTATTTTATATTATCTTTTAAGTATCTTTGTGCATAACACAAATTATCCCACAACCTGCCTGCCGCAGCATCGGTAGGATAAGATATTATATTTGGAATCTATCCACAGTCCTGTTGCTTGTCAGTTACAACAGGCATTGCCATTAGTAGATTACTTTGGCTTATTTGGTTATAAACCCTGTTCAGGAATAAGTATTGCTGGATTTAACTTTTTTAATACAAGTACTCATAATTTTGCACAATTCTTTGTGTAATAAGCTCCAGATTGGGCTATTTCAGTATTATTATACAAGTATGTCTAATAATGAAATCAATAAAAGCCCTATGTTTCTGCAAAGAAGTGGCTTTTGTTATTAATAATGTATTGTTATACATAAACAATGTCACTTTAATTACCCTTTCAGTAAGTCTCCTTTTGGAGATATAATATGACAAATTGCTTATAGTTTATAGCAATAGTCATTGTATTTACTGTTTTAGGCATGTTTAAGGTATGTAGTTTAGGTAACATTTTTGATTCTTACCATTGTAGAAATGTGAACTGCACAGGAACACCTCATGGATGAAACCTATGAGTAGTATTACCTTCAGCACATATCTCGTATGGGCCCCAAAGTTTGCGGATCACGCCGATGTATCTCGTACACCACTCGTGTCCCTGAATTACCGTCAAGTCTTGCGGACCACGTCGATGTATCTCGTACACCACCCGTGTCCTTAAAATGCCATCGATCCTTAACAATCATCATAATTGATGAACGTCCTCCTAATTTCTCTTATTGAAGGTATAACATTGCCAATTTATAGACGGTTAATAATCGTTTTCAGGTATATTTCGTGTTAAACTGTTTGTACACGAATAGAGACATAGACTTCATAAGTTTACTTTTCGGGCGACGAAGCTTTCCCAAATTTTAATATGATGAAACTCACGTCTCCAAATATTAGATATTATATAAATAAACAAATTAAGCTGAAAACACCACACATAAACAACTATCGGTTGATCTTTTTAGAATGTACTTCTTTGCCAGGACGTAAACCTTTCTAAATTTGCTTATTCGATGTTTTAAATTTATTTCACAAGGTCACTTGAGTATATTACAACCTTTTTGTTATATAATTTCAGTGCCATAACAAAATTATTAAATTAAATGTCGACCAAAACTTTATTACAAGGCATCGGCTGCCGCGCTTTCAAAAGAATGATTGCAGAGGTTACGTCCACAGATACCATAGAGGCGGCGTTGACGTTTCAAGTATCTGAATGACGCGCGGTTGCCAAGCGACTCGAGAGAGCTGCTAATATAGTTTATATCGAGAACGAAGGACACAGTATAATAAGACACACAAACAATTCGAGACAAAACTTAAGGTTGAAAAGGAGAACCCTTTGAGTAAGAACACAACACGGCGGGAAAGTTTCTTCACAACTAACACAAATTATAATTCAAAACGAAAGCACTCTGCAAATTTATGCACCTACCGTCTGAGCCACAAATAGCTTCGTTACATAACAATAATTAAATTTTTAAAACAAATTTATCGAAACAAAGCTATCACACTTTTTGGGTTGGTAGTTCCTTTTTGAAACAACTGAGTGTACTAATCGAAAAAAAATTGACAAGCGTTTGGTATAACAAGGATTACATATACCGTACAACTCTGCTACGGTCAGGCCGAAGATGTCTTATATATTGCCCTGCGGTTTTACAAAGCATCCTTTGTCTTTTTATTTCTTGTGTAGCGTCTTAATTGTATGGAAAATGGAATTCCTTCCTATTCTGGGTTTTTTATTTATTTTTAAATTTAAACGTAGCCCCACGCCATGATTATTCCTTTGTCGTGGGTGGGTTTACAAACATGAAAATTTTCATACACATTTACCCAGACCGGAACAAATAATTGTGACGCAACTATTAGACACAGAGGGCGGAGCGGCTTAAGCTCCTAACCACTGCGCTAATTCGTCCGTTGACTTACCATCGGTTCCGTCGCTTAACCTAAATACTCGGTTCCGTACAACAAAATTGAGTTTTAAAAGTACGCTTGATTACTTAATCCCTGTTTACAAATAACCTTCGACAAATACAAATAACAATTGCACCAAGATTGCAACACAAAGGGAAAAAACACACACGTGACATCAAGGCGTCAAGCACTGTAGTACTCTTGCAACGAAACAAAGCAACTGTCAGAAAGGTAGATGAGGATGAATCACCGAATAGCCGCTAGCATTTGCACCGACCTGCTAGCTTTAGAACAAGTCCTCGGCTATGCAATGTCAAAAGATTGGTTAAGTACAGCGGCAGGCTGTTTGAAACAAAGTTTTAGACTTTAAGTTGCACATTTATATACAGCCCAGTCCTATTGACTTTTAAAGAAACAAGCTTTTAGCATATGGTCAATGATTTGTAGGCAGCACCTAGCTTAGATTGGCTGAACATACTGGTAGGCATATGATGGCGTGAGAGGGAAAAGGTTTGTGCTTCCGTGGTTTATGCCCTACAGGGAGGGGTTGAACTGTGTTTTATGAAGGAGCACCATACTATCACTGGACATCACAACCGAAGTGAGGGACTGCTAGGAGTAGATTAGGACATCTACTTCCTAAATCTTAACCTTTATATCTTCGAAAACATAAACACTACATCAGAAACTAATCAAACAACATGAATTTGTTACTATGCTGACACCAACCGTTGCTAATTATACATACTGACAGAGGCTTATATTAATCCTGTACGTAATCGGCGCTATATTTATATACGACTGCTCTTGACTTACTGTCATGACATCCATATTATACTATCATGAACAGGAATCGAGGCATGCGTGGATATAAACCTTCACACCTCGACTCGCTACGGTATATTTACTGTGTCAGAGAGTCGTGCAGCCCGCAGCCGGCGACACGTTAAACATGGAGCCATTTAAACTGTTTTACCCGAGGCATTGTTTGCAATGCGGCGCAAAACGGTTTTTTGTTGGAAGTTGGGAGTTTTGTTGACCTTAACTGAGCTTTACATTTTCACAGGGACAGATGGCAAATAGTGCCGATATTAGTGTTAAATCCCAGAGCCTTACGAGAGCATTTTTGCGAATCTACACATTCACGCCTATATTTCCCTGACGGCAGTGACAGAGATAGTACCATATCAAAATTAATATATCTATCGATCCATATAACCACGCCAGATCCCTTGCGGAGATCTAGCGTGAAAGTATAGATTTAAAAATTACCATCGATATTTATACTGGAATATTTGTCATTTTTGAAAAAGCATAATTCCATTATAAAGTGGGTTTAGTAATTAGTAATATTGAAGGTTTATTGATTGAGCCATCATTATCCCACTGCTGATTATAGCCTTCCTTCTTTTCTTCTTACCTCCCTTTTGTTGACAATTTAGTTACAAAGTTAAAATAAAAACTCAACAACTACGAAATAGTGGATAATAAAGCATTATATTTGTATTCAACCCATTACAGCAGTCCAACTGACAAAAGTTCAAAAGTTTCTTCTACAAAATGTTAAAAACTTCTCAATTTAACATTAGCAAATAGCGGTTACCTTGAGAGAAACAATAAGTGTACTAATAAGAAAACCCCATTCCGCGACGCTACTGCTGGAACTTGCTCCGTTTGCTGCGGGCGACAGTGCTGTGCTGCATTTCTTGATGCTTTCTCACTTTAATGGTAGTTTTGTGACAATTTAAAACGTAACCTCATACCGATTGCCGTTAGCCTGGCTGACAGAGTTAATGCAAAAGAGTTTACAAAAGATTTCCATGGTAAGCGTATGGTCTCAGTGGCCACTCAATTCGAGTGTACGTGGTTGACTGCGCAGCATTCCTGTCGAAAATATTACACGTGTAAATGTCCTCATTACTTGTATAGTTACTGCTTTAAAAGCAAAAATACACCAATCCCTACATGGTCTACGTGGTGGACATAATGTCTCGTCTCGTTTCGATTTATGAGTGAAGACCTTTGACCAACAGCAAGGCAATATAGGTTGATTTATGTAACTAAAATGTATATTTTTATTAACCACATCTGTCATATAATACTACAAATTGCCGAACACTTCGTTTCTCGACTTAATAAAAAATGTGATCACATTGTTTTATGTAGGGTTTAACGTGTCAGCCGCGTGTGGCCGCGTGTAATGTATGGCCGGTATAAATTAGCGGATAGCGGCGAATTGCGGCGACGATCGCACGCGGACGCGCGCGGCTTACGCGGTCCGGCGCGGTTCCATTCGGATCGATTAATTGCAATGCAGAGCGGTGAAATATATTAATAGGTACATCTCCAGTGAGTAATGAACTGTCAGGCGATAAATCGCAGAAATAAGAGGAACTAGACGTAGGTGTCATTTGTTTGTTTGGATTTGTGACGGACTTAATGATGTACTTACGTAGTGAAGCTTCTTCAAGGTAACCAAGGTAAAAAAGGTATAATGTATATCATAATAATTATCATATTATTCGGATATTGGTTTATTGATGTATCCTAAAAATAATAAAACATAAATATCAGTCCTATAAAACAATATAAGTTAAAAGACTAGCGAGCTGCTTGTCCCGCCGGATTTTCTCAGTGTAAAATCCCGTTTCAATCCGGTGTTAGATGCAAAATATGGAAATTATGTAATTAATAATAATAATACTGCCTGTTCTTACATACTCCTATGGCATACTAAGGTGGACTCAGTCTAAACTGGATGCCCTGAATAGAAAGGTCCGTCGATTGCTGACAGCGTATCGTATGCATCACCCGCGGTCGTCTGTTATGAGGTTGTACATCCCGCGGAAGTACGGTGGTCGTGGGTTTTTAAACGCTAAGACACTACACAACCGCGAGGTGTGCAATCTCAAAGTAATGTCTATTACTTTTTCAGTGTATCCGTGGTGATGGTCCGAGATGTTGCCGCAATCGATAGAGCCCTAACTCCGCTTTCCTTGGCAAACAAGAATTGGCGAATGCCCCAGGTATTAAGTATTTTGGATCGCACAGCCATATGGAAGGGCAAGGAGCTACACGGACGGTTCTATCGAGCTCTTACAGGGCCTGATGTGGACCAGCTCGCTTCCGGTGGCCTGGCTACGCTTCAGCAAACTTTTTGGGGAAACTGAAAGGTTTGTCTTTGCAATTATGGACGAAGTTATCATGACGAACAACTACCGGAAGCACATCCTAAAGGACGGCACGGTTGACATTTATCGGGCATGCCACCGTCCCGGTGTGTCTATTAGACATGTAGTTTCCGGTTGTTCTCGTCTTGCTAACGGAGAGTACTTGCACAGACACAACCAAGTGGCTAGGATTATCCATCAGCAACTTGCTTTACAATATGGCCTTGTGGACTCTGAAGTACCGTACTACCAGTACCAGTTTATACAATATATAGAGGAATATTTGTATTTTGTATTTTTATATATATTTTAAAAGAAATTATACTTAATAAATATAAACATAATAATAATAATAATTTTCACGTTCATAAGTGTTTATTATTGGCCTACACAAATACTTTAATGATTTTTGACTTTGACATATACCGCGGCGTACTTACAAAATACTTGACTGTACCTAAAATCTACAAATTAAATGTATCTCAACTCCCGTCTTCTGCAAAAAGAAGATAATCAGCGACTGAGCGACTAACTGCCCACTTAAGATGTCTCCTCATTAACCGACTTCAAAAAGGAGGAGGTTCTATTTTTATTTGAATAAACACGAAGTTGTCAGCGCCGCCGCAGCCATAGCACATAGCACTCTATATCGATGGCAATGCATAAGGAGTTGTATAAATGTAGATGTTGGGAAAGACGTGTTTCAGAATCGTAGGAACTATGTGTCAAAATGTAATCTCTGCCTACTATGGTGCGATAGAAGTGAGTGGTATGTATGTACATTTACCGGTGAAATTCCCACTAACAGCGCCCTACGTCTACAAAACAAACTGTGCCTATTCGCTATGACATAACGCGGCGCGTTACGATAACTTCGTGAAATAACACAGTCATCTCACGAAGTTATCGTAACGCACCGCGATTAGTCAAAGAGCGCGTGCCGCGGCCGCCTAAATACTGTACCATTCAGCGACTGTAGTTGCCGCTAAATGTTATTTTCATTAAACGTTCTTTTGTATGTGAAACCTTTGGTAGTTGCCAGAATAATTTATAAAATGGATACCGATTTTGGATACTAATTTTGTACTTACCTAATATACTCAGGTGCTCTGTGGTATGACGGCGGCTCTAAATACTTGTAAGCAGGAAATAATTAGATAGTTAAACAGTTACACCAGCGATCGGTTTGAAATACTTTTTTAATTGATGCAAAACAAAACATATGAAAAATCCTACACCCAACTTTATGAAATAAAGCAACTATTAGATCAACTGGCTTATTCTCCTTTAAGAAGAAACTAAAGTAACAATAATGGTTAAGAAATTAATTAATCTTAACTTTTAAAACTTCCGTCAGTAACTATTACTAAATTAACTGATTGTATCACAATCACAGCCCATTCTAAGTTAGACATATAACTCCTCCCCCGCAGTAGCACGCACAAGATAAATTCAAATGAGAACGGAAACCGTCTGGATGAACGCGGGTATTCAATTTACGGCGCAACTACCCGCGAGAGATATTAGTTTGGAAAACTCCCCCAATCTATAGTTTCCGCACCATGAGCTTATTGAGTTTTCAATCTTAAGTTATTGCAGCCTTCGATTTTTGATTTCGATTTAAGTTTTAAAGTTATGGTGGAATGAATCTGTATTTACCTGACACTTGAATTCAGTACTCTGTGTGGCATTAGAGCTTTTATTTCCTTTGTGGGCGAAATGAAAGGTTATGAGGAAGTGACTAATCTTCTACCCTAAGCAGTCTTTTATCAATCCATAAAACATCTAAATTAGTATTAAAATTGTCTATAATCCATGCGACCACATCGCACTATATCTATTATACTGTGTCCTTCGTTCTCGATATAAACATGCAGCTCTCTCTACTCGCTTGGCAAGCCGCTAAGTTTTTTAGAAACGTCAACGCCTCCTCTATGGTATCTGTGGACATAACCTCTGCGACCATTCTTTCTTTTAGCGTGGCAGCCGATGCCTTGTAATAAAGTTTTGGTCGACATTTAATTTAATCAAATAATCGTAGCAGTGAAATTATATAACAAAAGGTTTTTATATACTCAAGTGATGTTGTGAAATAAATTTAAAACATCGTATAGGCAAATTCAGAAATATTTTACGTCTTGACAAAAGAGTACATTCAAAAAAGATCAACTGATAGTTGTTTATTTGTGGCGTTTTCAGCTTAACTTGTTTATGTATATAATATCGAATATTTGGAGACGTGAGTTTTATTATATTAAGACTTGTAAAGTCTTCACTCGAAAAGTAAACTTACGAAGTCTCATGTCCCTCTTCGTGTAAAAACAGTTTAACACGCAATATACCTGCAAACAATTATTAACCGTCTATAAATTGGCAAGGTAATACCTCTAATGAGAGAAATTAGCGGGGACATTAATCAATAATGATTGTTAAGGATCGATGCCAATTTAAGGACACGGGCGATGTACGAGATGCATCGACGTGGTCCGCAAGACTTAACGGTAATTCAAGGACACGAGCGGTGTACGAGATGCATCGGCGTGATCCGCAAGACTTGGGGCCCATACGAGATATGTGCTGAAGGTCATACTACTCATAGGTTTCACCCATGAGGTGCTCCTGTGCAGTTCACATTTCTACAATGGTAAGAAACAAAAATGTTACCCAACATACATACCTTAAACAGTAAATACAAAGACTATTGCTATAAACTATAAGCAATTTGTGATATTATATCTCCTAAAGGAGACTTTCTGAAAGGGTAACTAAAGGGACATTGTTTATGAATTTATGAATAACAATACATTATTAATAACATAAGCCATCCCTTTGCAGAAACATAATGTTTTGCATTGATTTCATTATTAGACATACTTGTATAATAATCCTAAAATAGCCCAAAGTGGAGCTTATTACACAAAGAATTGTGCAATATTATGAGCACTTGTATTAAAAAGGTAAACCTTGCAATATTTATACCTGAACAGGGTTTATAAACAGATGAGCCAAAGTAGTCTCTACTTATAACAATGCCTGTTATAACTGACAAGCAACAGAATTGTGGAAATATTCCAAATATAATATCACAGCCTACCGATGCTGAGACAGGCAAGTTGTACAATAATTTGTGTTACACACATACATCCTTAAAATATAATATAAAATACCTGGTCTATCCAGTTAACATAAAACTAATAATTATCAATATTATCAGCCCAGACCCCTTGCAGGGTAGCCAGGGAAGATGAGTCCTAACAATACAGTCATGAAACATTGATTGGGATGAGAACCTTTGTGGTCAGCAGTATATATGTTGTATTAAATAAGGTTAATATAGTGGAGTACTAAGATGGAATTATAACTATCTATTCATAAGCAGTAGTTTAAATTTCAAGAAACCACCAGTGTTGTAACCAATATGGAACAACAATCCTCATCCGGTGTGTAAAAATGTACACCTATCCACAAATGTATGTATAAATGTACCTACAGTGTACCTATTAGCCCACCAAAAACAAATCACAATGGACATTGGAAGTCTCCTACCAGAGAATGTGAGGTAAGAAAAGCTTACTAGGCTTTTTACATAAAGTCTTGTTTTGTTTTTTTTTATGTTACTGAAAAAATCAGTTAAACATTCAGGAATACAACATGGCTGTTACAAAAAAACCATAATATTGAAGGCTAAAGGTATTCACTGACTTTGGTATGTAACAATGTATCTATGACACTAATAAAAATGTGTGTCTGTCTGCCTTCAACGGCAAACATAACTTTATGGGTTTTGTGCAAATACTGCAAGTAATCCAGACAAGTGAAGGTTAAAAAATCTGGTCCTACATATATTTAACATTATGTATAGAAACATTATTATTAGAAACATAATTTTTAATAATTGATATACAATTTATAGCCATTCTCATTAGAATTTAATTAAAGATAGATGATCACAACGGTGCTATAATCCTTATCCCACAAAGAAACTCAATGCTAATAATAGACATTAGAGTCATATTAAATATACTAATAAAAATTTATTAGGAGCTATTCAGCTTTCTATTGGGTAATGAGTCCAATGGTTTTGGGTTTTGGTTACGTCCTGCATCATTTATAGTGTAATTAATACATTAGCAATTTGAGACACACAGAGGAAAGATTATACATCAATTCATGAATTGAAGAATTAGATGTTTTTATTGTACTTTTGTTTGATAATATGATAATCAATAAATAATATATAATCAAATAAAATTATTCAAGTAATTAATAACTATAAAAAATAGGTTTGTGTTTAGTTTTGAATGTGCACATTTATATTGAGCACCAGTGATGGTTCTGGTACAGTTAGGATATCGGAGATATGACACAAACACAACCTGCTACTATTATGGAAACAGGTGGTTTTAGAGCACTATACATGCTGTAATTTATTTGAAGGTGGTTCAGTGTAAAAATATTGAATTGGAAATGTCATACAAAAAATTTGCATTTTTCTTATTGTTACATTTAAATTATTACATCCACATGTTACATGTATCTTATTAATGTATCTATATATAAAAAGAAAATAAAGTCATGCAAATGACTTGATAATAAAACCTATTTAAAAATTTAACGATATTAGGTTGACATGATATAGTTGATGAAATATTGAGTTACAATATTTAAAAGTATAGATTATCTTAAACAAGAATAATCAAAAGTATATTTTTATCACAGGTATGATAAATATTAGGTAGTATCTGCAATAACCTTAGTCTTAGGGAACTTGATATTATTTATTTATTATTAATTATAAGACCACGCCAGATCCCAAGTGGGTAGGCGAGGGCGCAAAAAATATTATGATATTAAATGAAATATGAATGATACGTAGGTACTACATATATAAGTTAAGTGACAGTCAATTCTTACAGTTGGAAATCTAGAACTTACTAGAAAGTTACTCATTACAGTTGCTACTTATAAAAAACAGCCACATACAAAGAAGCAGAGGAAGTGTGGCATTTAAGGGTATGAAAAAGTTAAGTTATGAATAGGATTCCCAATATCATAAAGTTATAGTCCGTGGTTTGGTCTAGTTGCCTGTGACTTATTCGCTACTTAAGTCATTACTAAATTAGTAAATTTGAGTATAATTTTCATCAGTAATATAACGAGTCAGGGGTGGCCCGATCGTATTGCCAAAAATGAATGTTCGCGGGCGTTATTGCGCAAGAACGAATTGTTAAGTGATACATAAATATTTAGGTGGCCACTCAGGACATGGAAATGATTCCGGGATAGTTTCGAAATATATAATAATAGTAGTAGTATAGTTTAACAGTGGGGCAGGTTAAATTAGGTTACCACACTGATGACTACTGCCCTTCGTTCCAAACCCAAAAATGGGGGAGGGGGGGGGGGCGAGATCATATAGTTAATGTACATAGCCTTATGTGAGGAATAGCTCTAGATAAGGACATTAGTACAAAGGCCTCTAGTACAAAAATGTTAAATTTTGGTATATGTACATCTTTAAAGATTATAAATATAACTAACATTAAATATAACCGAACTTTGACATAAAGGAAAATACTTTATCATAAATTAAATAAGTAATTATAGCAAAGCATCCTTATAATCACCAATATAATTTGTAGCCTTTGTCTGGTACTGTACTCAAAAACGAGATCATTTGATAAAAAAAAAAAAAAAAGCCCCACTTGGAAGACACTTTAGTGGGGAAACAGGTTTCCCTGTCTTATTTGTCTTATATTGTTATAGATTGGGTACTAACATACTTTGTTTCCAGATCTAGTACACAGTAAGAGTTTTCTATCTATCTCTATCTAAATCGTCACGCCAGACCCCTTGCGGGGTAGGCGGGGGGGTGCGGGGTTCCAATAGATTCTTTACTTACTGGCTTCCTCCACTCTCATAGTTCGTTTCGGAAGGGTTTTCTATGATACAAGAATTATTATAAAGGGATTAATTTCATATAAACAAAGTTCTGGATCGGTAATTCCTCAACTCTCGTTATATAAAGAGACTACTATAAAAAAAAAATAAAAAAAATCTATATATAGAAGACATAACAGATGGAGAATGCACTGATATCTGATAAGTAATGATTGATTATTATTACCCGGTAGTAATGAGTCATGGACAGCAGGTGTGCTATAACAGGTGCTTTAAAGAATTTTGTTGGGATGGATTTACGCTATATAACATAACATGTTATAGAATTTGATTAAATAAATTTATTTTGAATAAGTTAGACAGACTGGTTGTAAGAAACAATATATGTTGTATTTGTGTTGTGTAGCAATGCAAGCAACAGGAATGTGTTATACAAATGTACTCATGACATATTATGTTTTAGAGCTCACGCTTAAAAATGACATTCATGTGGTATACTTCAACTTTACCCTTATAGCTCTAAACAGCTGCATGTTTATATCGAGAACGAAGGACACAGTATAATAAGTGATCAAACGAACTTACCTGAAGTGAAGTTCGATCATTATTATACGAAGTCCTTCGTTCGAAGATATAAGTACCCAACCCGCCCTGCCCGTTGGTAAAGTTGAAATGTACTACTTCTAAAAGGAATGGTCGCAGAGGTTATGTCCACAGATACCATAGAGGAGGCGTTGACGTTTCTAAAAAACTTAGCGGCTTGCCAAGCGAGTAGAGAGAGCTGCATGTTTATATCTTCGAACGAAGGACTTCGTATAATAATGATCGAACTTCACTTCAGGTAAGTTCGTTTGATCACTTATTATATTTTATTCTCTTTGGGACTTATAACTTCCAAAATGTAAAAGAAATCATAGAAAAAAATCCAGTTTTGTTTATCTTTTATCTATATACTACATATAATAAAACTGTAACTAACGTCTAGAGACCTTAAAGGTACCCTTGTGTGGTAGAATGAACAAATCAGCTCACGTACCTCACTGTAAAACTCTCGCAGCTGGTTTGTGTCAGTGAGCCATTGCATGTGACTAGATTTGTCGTGCCACCACTTGTCTTTCATATGTCGAGACAGCTTGCGCAATTTGAGGTCACTAGCTAGCACTAGCAACGCTTCCTCTTTGCCTTTTGTGCTGTCGCAGGAGATCTCGGTGTTTGTTGAATGCTGCCCGCAGGATTTCATCATTTCCATCAAACCAGTCTTCAGTGCGACGGAATTTTGTACCCAGTACAGTTGAAGCGGTATCCACGATATGAGATGACAAGTTCCCCAGGCAGCATCAATCACCTACCTCATTAGCTTGCATCAGCTTTTCAGACAGGGCTTCGGCGTATTTCTCCCTGACCGCGATATCTTCTAGCTTATCCTCGTTCAAAGACGCAAGCTTTTTTATAGGAGATCTACGCGGGCGATCAAAGAGCAGGGAGCAGGGCTGTCTCTTCTGGAGAGAACTTTAATGATGAATGGCCCGGGCACGAAACTTTGTGTATTCATTTATTTAAGATATCTAAACATGAAATGGATTACTTTATATTTAAAGACGAAGAGAGCCGAGAGAAAACCTATATCGCAAAATATTAAACAGAACACTTTATATCCCAAAAAATAGCACGGCTTCTGCGGAAAGACCTACCTACCTATGTCAAATTACAAAATAAACGCGTGCGCAGCCGCGGCTAGTATATAAATAAAATAGAAAGGCCATCCGGCTATTCCCGGGTGTGGGTATCGAAGGACAATATTGATATAAGGGGGGTGTTTACATTACAGCACACATAAATATGCGCCCGTCTCCACTTTGCGTAGCTCGCTCGATCGCGTTGTTGACCTATTCGCAGTTTGTTTTGTCTCGCACGACACTTTCTATTGGTACTCACGGAAGGTAAATGTACCAATTTCAAAGACATACCATTCATGCAAAATTACCTCGATCCTCATTCATAACTGGATTTTTAGCAGCTCTAAAAGAAGAATTTTATTACATATTTTCGTAACTGGTTACCAATCTCGCATATTTTTTCTGGATCGATAACTTTGTTTCGTAACCGGCTACGAAATAGGAATCTTTATTCACGTTTACGTAACTAGTTTTTAAAAAAGATAAATTAATCTGTTCATATAAATTTTGAGACTTAACAAAGGATAGCTCAGACAAAATTACTTTGGCCTTTTAACATATTCTGTTAACACTCAAAGCTATATAAACTGACACGTCCAATTTCACTTCAATAACTCAAAGCAAAATTCATAAATGTCATTAGGATTTGAAAATATCTTAATATAGATAAGCGAAATAATAAATAAGTTGCTATTTTAAAGTCTTTAATCTAAAATAGATTTGCTATTCTGTAAGAACTGAAATTGGATATTGGTTAAGTCCGAAGCTCGAAGCTTCTGCCGTCGGGTGGAACATGCCTCGTCTCGCGAGGAACGTTTATTGCTCGTATAAAGGCACTTCACACAGACATGCTCCGGTTACGGCGGGAGTGCTCTTAAATTTATTTCAAGATCTGAACTTGAGGGTAGCATCTGATATAGGTATTTTAGACGCTATTCTTAGAGCAGACGTACTCGCGTGAGCATTACCGTTTTTATGTTTATACTTTGACCGCTGACTTGGTTCAGTGGTTGAGAGCTTGAGTCGCTTTACCCACTGGATCGAGAAGTCGCGGGCTCAATTCCCGCACGGGACAAATCGTTGTGCGACGCACAAATATTTGTTTCGGTCTGGATATTTGTGCATTTGAATTTCATATTTGTAAACGCACCCACGGCACAGGACTAACTCCTAGTGCGGGGCTACGTTTTTCAAAAAAATTAATAATATATACAATGTGTAACACAATTACCGCAAGATAAAAGTAGTTTCTTCTAAAACAACAACTGAAGCAATTCCGAATATTTTTAAAGTACTGCGAAGTGCTGCGTTCAGTCCGCTGTATTAAACAAAATTTAATCATCATCCAAAGCACAGCAAAACTACAGATTTCGTAGTCAATTTGCCTGATTTCTAAGGTTTTTGCATAAACCTTAACCAAAAACCTTAATGCAAAAACCTTAGAAAAAGTCTTATCTATACGTCATTATAATACAATACTTGAAACGAGTTCTCTCGTGTCACACGTAAGTCAAAACGGATATCTCACGACTATGGCAACAAACTCCGTGAGACATGTCTTGGCTGTGAGCCCTGGAAGCCGAGAGTATACTACCTATGTACGTACATATATCAATAGAGACACACTGCAGCAGCTTCCAGGAATACACAATTTTTAATGCACTTATTTAATATCTCATTCTATTCAGCACCAGAGCTCGCCCTCGCGTTTCCCGCGGGAAATAACCCGGCCAGAGCCGCGTGTGCGGCGCCCGCGCCCGCGCCCGGGACACACATATTTTAGCACACGTCGCGTGTTGTACAGCTTCGCGAGTTAATTCTACTGGAATTATTTGATATATAACAGAATACTTTAACAATCTCTTCCAACAAAATAAGGGGCTTATCAAGCTGCTCGAATTTTTATTTTATTTCCAGTAAACTGCCTTGTTGTCACAGTAGCGTACGATGCGGCCGCTGATGATGAGGTCCTAGGTTCGAATTCTAGGTCGGACAAAGTGTGATTTTTAATTTACAAAAAGTATAATAACAGTCCGGGGTTGG
The DNA here is from genome assembly GCA_905147815.2 of Phalera bucephala. Classification (NCBI taxonomy): domain Eukaryota; kingdom Metazoa; phylum Arthropoda; class Insecta; order Lepidoptera; family Notodontidae; genus Phalera; species Phalera bucephala. The sequence goes on from LR990625.1 coordinate 706,103, forward strand.
AATTGTTCCCGACATAATAACAATAGCCTGGCCCTTTATTAAAATAGTACCCCCACGAGCACGTGCATGACGGTGTTTATTTTTTTCACTAAAAATAAACTCAACACACAGGTTTACTTAGGATTTTAATATGATTTTCAGTTTAATCATCATTGTTTCCAATACGTAACAGAAAATAAATATTATTAGTATCAGCCTTTGTCTATGTCACTCACTGTCGGTGTCTGGCTGATATTTAATTTCCTCTGCCGTGACGTCGTCGCCCTTTGCGTATGGATAGAATTGAACCAAAATCGAACACATTTTTAAATCTGATATATGTATTCGTCATGATTTATAGAATCTGCTTCAAATACATACTCATGTTTGCATGTCGAAGAAGTTTTTATTTTCATATTAACTGTTATATTTATTGAAGCCAAACTACTACTGCGCATTGACATTAACCCGGGTACTTCTGACTACGGACGGAGACTGAGATTGTGTCTATACAATAAGGCACTTCGTTTGGGTAAACTTAAGTTGACCTAAGATTCGACCCCAGGAGCTCGGGATCTCCACAGAGATAGTCCTATAAATTGTGACATAATGTTATGCTCCATTAAAAAGGCCATGAAATGAAATAGCTATAACATACCAAACGTCAAATACCTTTGTCAGAGCCTGCGGATTCCTGCGGGACACGTCACACGTCACATTCACAAACGTGTGATATTCCGTGTGATTTGTGAACAAACACCAGAGACGTTCGTGCAGCGTTGTATCGATAGGAGTTTACATCGCAGGTTTAATGTACATGTATACTGTGCCATTGTGCATGTCGATAAAATGCTAGAAGAGTGGGTGATGAAACTGATAAACATTGCGAATTTAGTATGATTATAAAGTACTAAGTCAACAAGATAAGTTTAATCGAATAAGGAATTTCTTAAGCTCTTATATCGCATTTATAGTCTGCCCACTCACGCGAAAAGCTCAGTCATGTAAAATCGTCACTCGCGTTGTCATTACCTTCTCTCAACATCACTTAGCCGGTATTTAACGGTTGCTAAAGAACTTCAAAAAAATATAAACGCTCGCCGGTACTCGAACGCGCGTGTTTTATTTTTTTAGACTAAATTGGATTGATGTACCAAAAGAAGCAAGAGAGATATTTTTTGAGCCCAAACACGGCGGGGTTATAATTGAGTAATTGGGTGGTTCCATTGGCCACCTTTCGGCTTTATCATCAGACCCTGAACACTATCTACTGGTATAGTAGTTGTACCAATTTATCAAGCCTGAACACGAGGAGGTTAGATTGTATAGTTCACATGTTCCCCCGGCCACCTTCCGACTCCATTATCAGATCAGCTCCATGGTACCATATTATTTGATTGTCACGGACTTTACATATGAATGCCAAATTTCAGCTCAATCGGATACTCGCTTGAAAAATGGATCACAAGATTTGAACTGGAATGACAGACAGACAGACATTTGTATGTCTGTCTGTCATTCCAGTTCAAAGCAAGTTAAATAAAAGCTTCTAAAAATAGGGCAATGATTAACATGTACATGTCTATTAACTATGAGGAGAATATAAGCCGACAATGCTCGTATAAACACTTGCCGCTGCCGCAGAACCGCTCTATACTGAACGTGGCGGCAGTCTGTCTTCAGCCGAGACTTCCACTGCAGGACAAAGGCCTCCCACAAAGACCTCCTCGACGCACTATGGGGAAATCGAGACATTTTCGTGTCATAAATCTGTAACTCCCGTATTTTTGAAGATATCTACGTAATTTTTTTCTGATAATATGTAAGCTTTCAAATAAAATACATTAAAAAAGTATCAATTCATTTTTAATAATAATAAAAAATAATGACTTAAAATAATGAAAACATACACTATATTATTCGACTAAAATTGTGGAAATAATATGTAAATTATAGAATTAACAGCATTTCAGGGAAACTTTAGCTATAATAAGTATCAATGAAAAGAAATTATGAATTTTTCATGATTCAAAAGCATTAAGGCTTTGTATCGAAGTTCCATAGATTTTTACTATAAGGTTTTCTTAGGCTCAGAATCAGAATATTTTTTTTTTTTTTATTCATGTAAACCATTACAGTATTTATGAATCGTCAGAAAAGTAACAAAGACTCTACCGCCACTTCGGAATGTCATTCCTGTGGAGAAGAAGGGCAAGAAACTCCACGGTTACTCTTTTAAAATAAGAAATTACAAACTTTTTCATCTACATTCTGTTGTGGGGTATGGGAGAACAATGTAGGTTGGTCATCAGGTGAGTCTAAGTTAAAAAAGCGAATAATACTATTTATGAGAATGGCTACATGGTTCCCTCATTTACAAAAAAAGTACATATTGTGATAAATTAATAGAAGGAAGAGAGGTAATGTTAACTAACAACAGTTGAATAGGTTGTTATGACTCAAGTGGAGCTGGAATAGCATTTATCCAAGCATTTTTATCTTTTAAATAATCTTCTATTGAATAATAAGCTTGCTTACAAAGTGTTCGTTTTACACAAGCTTTGAACTTATTTTCACTAAGTTTAGTGACGTCAATGGGAATTTTGTTATAAAATCTAACACAGTGCCCCATGAAAGACGTGTGAATTTTTGACAGACGAAACTGCGGTTGGTCTAATTTATTTCTATGTCGTGTGTTATAGCAATGTCTATCACCTAGCTGATTAAAAAGATCTAAATTTTTTCTAGTATACATAATGTTTTCATAGATATATTGACATGGGACCGTCATGATATTAGCTACTTTGAACAGTTCTCTTAAAGAGTCGCGACTACTCAAGTTATAGATGGCCCTAATAGCCCTTTTTTGCAAGATAAAAACAGACTCAATGTCCGCTGCCCTACCCCACAATAATATACCGTAAGATATGACACTATGAAAGTAGCTAAAATAGACTATCCTCGCGGTGTCCACATCAGTTAGTTGTCTGATCTTCCTTACGGCATAGGCAGCGGAGCTAAGCCGCTTACCTAAATTCTCAATATGAGGACCCCATTGTAACTTGGAGTCAAGCGTAATCCCTAAAAAAGATGTATCATTTATGAACTCAAGTTTCTCATTGTTCAGTATAATATCATGTACAGTACTTTTTACATTTGGCAAAGAAAACCTTATACATTTAGTTTTCTTGTTATTGAGCACTAAATTGTTGGATGTAAACCAGTTATGTAGTTGAAGAATAGCGTCATTTACTTCGTCAAAGTTATTAACATGTCTACCTACTTTAAAAATCAAAGAGGTATCGTCAGCAAATAACACTATCTTCGCTCGATTTTTAATTACTTCAGGTAGATCATTTATGTAAACTAAGAATAGGAACGGACCCAGTATCGATCCCTGTGGAACGCCCATTTTAACTAAAGAGCCTAGAGATTTAGTTTGATTTATTTGAACACACTGTTGTCTGTCCTCTAGGTAAGATTTTAAAAGATTAAGTGCTTTACCATGGATACCATAGTGCTCCAATTTAAGCAGCAGTGTTTCATGTTTCACACAATCAAATGCTTTGGAAAGATCACAAAAAATGCCAATGGCGTCCTGTGAGTTCTCCCAGGCATCGAAGATATGCTTTATTAGAATTACACCGGCGTCAGTCAACGCCCTTTGGTAAAACCAAATTGCTGATCGTGCAGGATGTTGTTTGCGTTAAAATGATCTAGCATTTGCATGAGCATTATCTTTTCGAACACTTTACTGAGCACTGGCAAGACAGACACTGGCCTATAGTTGTTGGCATCTTTACTATCGCCGGATTTGAACAGTGGTATTACCTTACTAAATTTCATTAAATTCGGGAAGACTCCTTGATCTACGCACATATTAAAAATAACAGCTAAGTGTGGCGCGATTGTATGTATAATGGATTTACACACTTTTACAGACATTCCCCATAAGTCTTCAGTTACTTTTAATTTTAAATCATTAAATACTTTGATAACAGACCGGGGATTAGTGTACTCAAACCCGAACTCCACCGGACAAAGAGTAATGTTGCTTTTAACTAAAGAAATTGCAAGGGAAGAAGAGCAATTTAAGGACTTTGTTGTCTCTACCGGAATATTAGTGAAAAAAAATTCGAATTCTTGAGCTACGTCACTATCTGCCTGAATGAGCCCACGCGCAGTCTCTAGAGTAAAGTCCACACTGCGGTGCTTAGACCTCCCAGTTTCACTATTAACAATTTTCCAGGTGGCCTTAATTTTGTCATCTGCAGATTTAATTCTTTTACTTATATGTAGCGCTTTTGCTGCCTTACATACTCTTTTAAACGTTTTAGAATAATTTGCAACATACCTTGCAAAACTTTCACTATTCGTTTGGGATTTTAGGTCATATAATTCATATAGCTTTTCCCTACTTCTACGAATTCCAGCGGTGGCCCAATCACAGAAGGTGAACTTGGGTTTGATATTTTTCATTTTAATGGGAAAGCTACTAGTAAATTGTACCTGTATAATTGAAAAAAGATCAGCATACAGTTTATGAGGTTCGTTTGCGTTACTCGTGTAAATATCTAATTTATTACTCAAAACTGTATTAAATGTATGCAATGTTGCAGGTGTTATATTTCTAGATTTAACTTTAACACTTCTCAATGGTGTAATATTAGTGAAAGTGACTGTTTGTCCAGTGTGATCAGATTGTAGATAACTAACTACTGCTTGATCTATATAATCGCAATTACAAAAAATATTGTCAATGCATGTAGCAGAAGTTAATGTTATTCGAGTCGGTTCGAGGAAAACATTAATTAACTTAAAAGAATTGAATAAACGTAAGAGTCTGTCACTATATGATGTTTTTTCTAAAATATTTATGTTGAAGTCACCACAAACTACAACTGACTTGTTACTCATGAAAGTTTTATTCAGCACATCTTCCATTACAGATTCAAATGTAGTAAAATTTTGACTGTTTGGGGGTCTGTATACACACACAATAATATGCTTATCCAGCTCAACACAAGAAATTTCAACACACTGTTCAACTGAAAGCTCAACTATATCCCTACGTTCTCTCGACTTGATATTTTTTTTAACCAAAATTAATGTACCTCCATGAAGCTTGGATTTACGAGTATAGTAACTTAAGACGGAATAATTGTTATAATTTATTAATAATTCATACGATTTAAACCAATGTTCACAAATACAAACAACATCATATTTAGTTTTTTCCAAAAATAACTCTATCTCTAATGATTTTGAAGAAAATCCTTGTATATTCTGATGGAAAAGTTTCAAAGTACCAGGCCTTTTTTCCTCCTTATTTAAAATATGTGATTTGCTAGAGATACTAGTATGTACCTCTGTTGTCAGCCTCGGTCGTTTAAACAGTTTATCACAGTATTATTAGAATAACTATATAATACTGGCTCGTCTCTTACCCTAGTTTTCGTTATATTACTTATAACGGAGTTAATATTATATGCTATCAAAGTAGCCATTGTTTTTTTGCATTTCTTGGGAAGAAACATACCTTCCTGTGTCAGTTTAAATCCACTAACAAACTTATTAGTGTCAAAAAACAAAACATTATCATGTTGACATGATATCATATACATATAATTATTCAAGTAGTGAATAAGTTTATTTTGTTTTTCTGACAGGTAGTCAGAGTAAGGAAAAGCACACAACATTAATTTTCCTAGGTTTAATTTTAATAAGGTGTTAATACCATCCACAATGTCCTTTTTTTGGATGCCTAGACTGTTACCACACAACAAAACAACTGTAGTGGTACTATCTATTTTTGTCAGTAAAATTCTATCTATCAATAACTTATAGGGCAAATTATTATAACAGAAGTTGGTTGCAATCTGATTAAGTTCATTGTGTAGAAGTGCACCAAAGCCTGCTCCAATTTGGTCTGAGAAAACTAATGTTCTATAACTCACTATCGAATTACTAGTTTCTTGCACGGGTATTACATGCCTGGTCTCAGGAATAGATTTCGAAGGGGCACAGGCACACGAGATATTGTTGGTCAGAGACTCATATCTTTCTGCATTATATCTTACCAAATCAATTAGCTCGCTAACCTCCTGCATCCGTTCACATAATTGCGTCTGAGCGGCTTCATATTTACTAAAAATATCCTTTAAAGTCAATTCCTTAAATAGTAATTCGTTTTTTAATTGTTGTGTTTCTATATTGTACCTAGATTCACTATATTCTAATTCTTTTGTACAGGTATCCAACTTATTTAATAATTGGAAACGCTCTTTTCTAAGACAAACATTAGTTTTAAAGTAATTTTGCCTTGATAGTGCCTTATTTGTTTTTTTAATAATGGATTTAATTTTTAAATACCTTTTAATTTTATTGTGACCTCTAATTGAAGGACGTTTGTTTATGGTATCATCACCAGTCAAATCTATAATGGCTGGCATGTTACATACACAACTGGACCCTTTACCGACTAACTCATCATAAAGGCTCTGGGTAGCAACAGTTAGTTTGTTAACTTGGTGGGATTCTAAATCTGAAATAGCCTTATGGGCCTCACTAAGTTGAATTTCAAGTTCTGTTATGCGTCTTAGAGCCAGTTCATGTGTGTCACCGCACTCTTCTAAACTAGATACAATGTCACGAATATGTTGATTTTGGTCAAGAATGTCCATATATTTTATGTGCAATTCAGCCAACTCCTTCTTGAGCTCAGAGTTTTTATCAATAATGTTCTTTACTTCCACCTCGCTGTCATCTCTCTCCTGCAGCAGTTGTTGGCACAGTTTTCTCGAGGACTCCAGTTCCTTAAGAGTTGCCCGGAGCTTGTCCTCTGTATCCCGGGTCATTGCTCTGCGGGTCATCATTTTACTGGAAAGTGAGAATAGGTGTTAGTAACAATGAAAAGATTATTTAAAGAGCTTTGCTAAAAGGTAATAAAGTATATTAAATATAAGGTAACAGAATAGGAATGTGACTGTTAGATAAACAATAAAAATAGAATAGTTAAGACAGGGAACTAAGTTCAGGGAAGTAAATAAATAGTACAATTAGTATAAAATGATTAAAAGGAATACAATTGAGCAAGCTTAATGATTATTGCTTGCAAGAGGGTAGGTAATTTTGTGGTATTTAAACTTATTTTACATACAAATCATATGCCAATGAGCTTATGTACTTAACTATTATATATAATTAATTATAATCAGGCTTGGGCAGTGTATTTGTAGTCTTTACAATGTCTGTAGCGAGTGCTAGTCGTCGATTTTGTTTCCACTACTTGTCAAACAAAAGGAGACATGACAATGCCTGTATTTACTGGACGTGGCTCACCAGGATGAGCTATTTATAAATGTTGTGGAGTGTGTAATGTGATAAAAGTTAAGATATTGAAACAATACTCCCCGGTTTAGGTCAAAATTTCAAATCCTGCCCGTTGAGTTGGTGAGTTGACAGCCGGTCAAAGTTTCTTCACTTTTATTGCGATTCAGAAGTCACTGATACTTAATAACAATATATACACGTAATAACCATGTAATTTTAATCAATAAACACACAATATACGGAATTATTTCAATTATTTTCAATAAATACAACGAGAGCTATTTCAACTACAGCTGATGGCCAGTGTTGCCATACCAAACTCGTTACATAAGGGTGTGAAGTAATTCAAAATTGATTGTAGAACATCATCATTAATGGTTATTCTAGAGCATAGGATAGTAAAGCTTTGCTGCTTGACTCCTGGATATCATTGGTAAAGTGTCCAGGGGGTAACACAAAATGATACCGTATTACACTTTCATTGTGAAGTAATACTTTATGTACAGAAGAAAATACATAATAAAACATACACAAATACTAGTTTATTAATATACAGTTGTATTATATCGAATGCGTACAGTCCCAGTTGCGATTAAAGATTTTCCTGCTTGACATAACTTGAAGTATAATATAAAAATATTTTATCAATCTCTCATTAAAACTAGTGAATTCTGATGTATAATGATAATTTGATACATATTATATTGAACTTCTAGCCGTGATGCCATCATTGGTGTTGCCACTTACTGCACTACGTTTATCTGCGTATATTTATACCAAGTTCTTCCCTGGATCTCTTCTGTACATAAACGTTTTGTTGTTTTTTTCGTTACTATATTTTTGTTGTTGTGGCAGATTATTTCTGAAGCCTAGATTGTATGATATATGCCGTATGAGTTTCATACATCTCATAAGTCTAAAGGTAAACCGGATCATTTTGTACTTTTTCCAATTCATTCATTTTGGTAGGTCTCCTTGACTATTTCGAGTATCACTATGAGTCAAAAATAATGGTGAGAAAAGGTCATATTTTATCAGACTAATAAAAAAAATGAGATACCTATATACCAATATAAAACAAGCTAAATAAACAAGTATTAAGATGAAAATGTTGATTTTCGTAATAATGTCAGCCTACACTAACCACTGCTGGGCAAAGGCCTTCTCTCACAAATCGAGGTGAGAGAGATTAGGACCTAATCATTAGGTCATACTCCACCACGCGGACTCAGTGCGGATTGGTGGAGGCACGTTTGTGGCCACCTGCTGTTGGAACTTATCAAGCCGCCTTTATAAGGTTTCCAACTCGGTTTAACGACCAACCCACCACCAACCAACGGCTTTACGTGCCTTCCGAAGCACGGAGACGCTCGAATATGAAAATGCCACAAACGGTCACCCATCTCAGGCCGACCAAGTCGAATGCTGCTTAACCTTGGTGATTGGTAAGAACACCGCGGTCGCACAGCGCTGTGTTGCGGTGCGCCTCGTTGATTTTCGAACTGAGAACTAATTCTAACAATTCATGTTTTCCATGATTAACATATGTTGCGCACTGATGCCGCAGTTCTTTTTATCCTTTAAAATAACATTAAATTTGCTTCAAAACAACATCATAAACAGAACTTCGGCAAGCTTTTGCAACTGTCAAAACTCTAAATGAAAGTCAGTGAATAGTTAAAACTACCTCCTAATAAAAGCCAAATTTATGTACTTCTTAAGAAAGTGTATTATATAAGCTTTCTGAAATGTTTTTATAATTCTGATTCCAATGTCACAAAAAATTATATCAAACAAGTCGCAAAATTGAATTTATTTTTAAAAAGTTTTCAATTGGCATCTTTAGATGTTTTTTGTTAGTATAATAAATCAAGTCTTTAGCTACACATGCAGCTCCGCATAATTTTAATAAAGGCATTTATAGTACGGCTCTCTTAGGCGATTCCCCATAGTGCAACGGTCGGCTGAGTGGCGGCAGTTTGATAATATAAATTCGATATTACAGACAAAACTAACACCCTAAAGAGATGGCAGGCTTATGGGCAATGCTCTCTGGCTGCTCTAAAATATTCATAACATGGTGATACAATATAATGTATTTCATATACATAATACCTGTATAATATATTATTATTATATTTTAGCTACAAACCCGTAGCAAACTACGAGATCCGTAGCGTTACTACGACGTAGCAGAGTAACATGTTCAGTTCGCTTCATGAGCATATATTTCCAGGTAGTGGGCAAAGTTCAGTACTATCACGCCCCGAGCTAATGGCGCGGTCGGCAGTTAAATTTAATATTTAAAGCTAATTTCCTTCCACACACCTCGGCGCCGGGTTTACGGCTAAGTGCATATAATGTGTGATAAGAATCTTAAGGATTAATATCCTTAAGATAAAATATTCCATTAAGATTTTAAAATCGATTCTATAAGACGTAAGCAATATAATTCACTCTTTGGTTAGAAAAACACATACTTATAAGCATTGATTTTAATAAATATAGGCTATTTTACAGACATGGCAATTATTCAGAGAATGTTTTGAATTCAAAACAAGCATTACGAAAACCTCACTTATAAAAAAACTTTTCAGTGGACAGAGCTCATAAAAAACAAGCCTTTTTCATGACTGCGGCAATAACATAGAATAATGGCCAATAAAAATAACTGGAAAAACTAGTTTTATACTTCCTTCTGTTTTAAGAGCGCCTTGCACCAAATGGAAAGAGATTAAACAAGTTAACATCACGACCATTGTTTGACAAGGATTGTGACCTTTAGAACGCACTTATAAACAAAATTTTCTGAAACAGCCCACGAATCAGGGCCTGTTGCCGTGGCTCTGTCACGATGATAACTGAATCCGTAATGATGATACTATCACGACCATAACTTACACATTATTATATCTTACACATAAGTGACGTACACTTCGCGCGGACTTCAAATTTTTGTAACTTTATTTAATTAGTATTTTAGTACCAGATCTAGCGCGACCGACGACTTGGTGCAGTGATTGATGGCTTAAGCCGAGCGGCTGTCGGGCGTCCACTGGATCAAGTGGTCGCTGGTTCTATCCCCGTACATAACCAACCTTTGTGTGACCTACAAATGTTCGTTTAGGTCTAGGTTTTTGTGTATGTAAATTCCATATTTGTAAATGCACCCACAACACAGAAATATTTCCTAGTATGTGTCTAGGTTGCAAGAAAAGTATATACTACAGACGTTTTCCCATCTTTCTTATTTACTTCCAAAAAACCGCATTTCAGCAATCAACAGCCCACGTAATACAATGAACGTATTACCTGTACCAAACTTCTTGATCATTATTAAATTAGCTCTACTTCTTAAGACGTCTTCTACAGCGTCTACGGAAAATAAGAGTAGTGATATATTTTTCACCCATCACCGCACGGAGATAGCTACAACAATAAACTATTTATTACAACTATCAATATACACAATGTAACATTTGTATTAGAAAGCAATTTTTGTCAATTTTTGTCTAGCACAGGGGATCTAGCGTTAGGATATGCATACACACACAATACAAATGTAGGCACATATCAAGCACTCGTGTAGCCGCGCATGGAGCCCAGGTGAACGCCTCGGAATTCACAATTAAAGTTTTTTCCACTGAAGAGTCTTGCGAAGGAGCCCGACCCCGGTAATTGCACAAAGCAAAAACTTGGGTTTTTGCTCCCGAAGAAATTGGCAGAGTTGATCGCTCCGTTGTGGAACTACACTCGTACATTCGTAGAGTAATTCTATTACATTTTAAAAGAAATTTAAACTATGATTTTACCCACTCATTTTTTTATAAAACGTAGCCGCACACTTGGAATTATTCCTGTGACCCAGACCGAAACAAATATTTCTGGGTCACGTAAAAATTTGTCCCGTGGGGAGATCGGACTCGATCGAACTACCACGCCCAGTGGGTAAGGTAGCTTAAGCAGATGACCCCGGTTTTAATACTCACCGACAAACTAAAGGGTTCAATAATCAATCTTATCTTTCAACATGGATTAAACGGTCATCAAATTGGAAGTCGTAATCGTAGTCAGAGGCACAAAAGCTTCCCGGTGTATGCTCATTGTGTCACATTTAATTTTAGGCGACAATGCGCCCCCACCGTCACGATCAACTCCGCCACTGTCGCGACAAACTCAAACTCCACGGAGATGTGCGAATTGTTGTGGTAACGCGAACTCTTGCATCATTAAGCCTTTGCCAAATATTCTTGTGTTACAAAGGAATCTTAAATTATGTAGGTGGGTAGGTTATGAGCATGTATTGTAAAGACGCATATATTGTAATTTCTTATAGATCGTTTATGAAATTTTTAGATACTGCGTCTATTAAGCGTCATCGATAAAGCTCTTGCATTAAGAAGACTACACCAGAATATCATATGAGGTTAATAAGGGACAATTCGCCTAAATTTCTTAGGCTTTTTAAGAAATAATTGTTTTACATTCAGTCCACTAACGTGGAGGTGTGCGGCGAAAATGAGCAGTATGAGTATATAAACTTATATAACTTTACGTTGCGTAAACCCACCCCGCACGTACAAATCGTCAAGTTTACATTATTTTTTTAAATTGCTAATCTACCATCTAGTAGGAACGCCACCTCCACTGAGAAGATCCGGCAAGAAACTATTTTCTATTTCTTTTTCATCATTTTCTGTGTAGATGCAATATTATATTACAAAAATTGTTTACGGTGGTCCAATCTCCACAAGCAGCACTCATCACGAGTATGACTACTTGAGCAGCCAACACCTGCTTAAACCATTTGGAAGTAAGGACGGCCAGGTGGACCGGCCAGGGAAGTGGACAAGAATGTCCACTTCCCTGGCCGTTGCCATTATTTACACTCTCACGTAATAATAAGTAATTTTAATTTTATTTTACACCGATCATTCAAGAAATACGGGTGTAAAACGAGGACTACGTGAATTTAGTAAACGAAGAAAATGTAACAATGAATAAATAAGAAGGTAATGACGAATATAACGAGCACCTCGTAATGAGGTGGCTGCGCCAACGCTCGCCACCATGAATAATTCAGCCGGTCTAATGACCGCCTCGAAAAAACAGGAAAATTAAACTTTACTGTTATGTAGTCATTATCATTTTGTCAATAGAAAGATACCTCTAGGAGTCTCAAATCGGAGATACGTCAGACTCCAGGAGGTAAGAAATCCTTTTAGGCTCTCCATACTAGTGTTTTAACCCAATCTTTACTTTTTGTAAAAGATGTAGCCAACACTAGGAATTATTCTTGTATCGTGAGTGCATTTACAAACATGAAAATCACATACACAAATACCCTGACGGAAGCAAATAGTTGTTATTCACACAAAGATTTGTCCCGTACGAGAACTGAGCCCGCAAATACTTGTATCAGTAAACGGAGTAGCCTACGGTCTTAACCACTGAAACAAGCCGTTATCAAATGAGTCGTCAAACGCTATTTACAGAACTATCAATCGTACCATATGGTACGCATACCTTTCATACCTACAGGAATAACCACAAAGCAAATGAGACAATAGAAATACCATCTTGTGATTAACCACGCCTGTTCACAGCATAATAAATGCTCACTAATATTAAGATAACTTACAAAGAGACCCAACCACAGTGGCGAGATATCTTCCTGCGGATGTTGAAATAAAGCCCTTCTTCTTCATAACAATGGCACCATAAACGAACGAACATAATTTTTTACTGTTGTCGCCTATTGATATGGTGGCAGTAAAATATATAAAGGTGTTATGAATAGAACGCTACATTCCTTAAAATTCATTCATACGAGTAATCCAGAGAGCTTAGCACGAATAGATTGACGTTATCAAAAAGTTGTCGAGAAAGAGTGCTATTTCGGTCTACTTTATTTAGGAAATTTGTTGCAAGAAAACAATTGCGTATCAATGCGATAGCGCCGCGCCACCTTAACGCCATTCTGCTCATAGTAAGCTCTCAGATCTCAATAACTATATAAAGTTGACTATCTATTCAGAATCCCCAACATCTGTTGTACTCGTCGCATGCGACGTTTCTGACGCGACTTGGATGCGCGCCACGGGAAAGTTTTCTATTCACACATTTAGCGAATTTGCAAACGATTCACAACGATTTAAAAGCAATCATTAAAAGCTTTAATGGACTGCTATAAACAATCCTAAAAATGTACATTCTTCAATCGATCCTTGGGTACTTTAGAGCGAGTTAAGGCTACAGCCAGATTTTAATAGACAGAATTAGTTATTTACAATTTTAAAGGCCTTACCTACTCAGGGAGAACCAGAAGCCTGTCTATCACAAGAATTATTTTGGCACAGGCATCTTTAATGATGCAAAAATATACTTCTTCCTGCGGATGTTGAAATTTCCCACTATTGTTGCGTATTCATACAATTATAAATAGCCAGTAAAACTGTAATAAATTAATGCTACATTCGTTGACATTCATTTATAGTCGTGATCTCGTTAAGCGAATAAAACGCACTACACAGAAGTCCCAGCACGTATCGCACTCGTCGCGTGCGTCGCGTCCCACGCGAATTGGCTGCGCGCCACGTGAAATCTTTATTTTAAAATTTAGCGAATTCACCAACGATTTCAGGACACTAAAAGCGTTAATGTACTACTATTAACAATCCTCTACTTGTACTTATTTCAATCGACTATTGGGTACTTACGAGCGCGTTAAAACAACAGAGCAGTGTTTTTAGAGAATAAGTCGTTTGCAAGTTTTAAGAGTTCCTTAGGGAACATCAGACGCCTGTCTGTCACAGGAACAAATTTGGCAAAGGCTTTGATGGTGTACTATATTATATTAAGTTATTATGATGGACAAATGTTATTATTATTATCTTGGGTGCTAGTATTGGACTGCCTCGTTAGCCTAGCGACAAAGCGCATCGCTTTGTGATCACGAGGTCCTAGGTTCAAATCGTAGGTTGGACAATAATAGTTTTTCTAACAGAAAATTTCCAGTATGAGTTCGGAGTCTGGAATTGTACCCGGTATATGCCAACAGGCTCGCCCCCTATAACATGGGACCTAACATCGTCGGCGAAAAGTGGGTATTTTCAGTACGCTTGGGGTCGGTTTTTATTTATTATTATCTTCAAACAACCAAAAGTTTACCTACTGATACCTTTCTGAAGATTTAATACTTATACAGTCAAAAGAACCGCCTGGTTTGACAATGCCTTTCTAGATAATCATAAAATAACTGTTGTCTTAATTAGCCCCACTGCCCATGGGTTGCCAACATTTTTGTAACTAATTACCGGATAATAGAATATGACTCTTTCCTGTCAATGTCATAAGAACACCTCTACTGTTATAACTGCAGGACAAACAGGGGCAAAAACTACATCGTCGTAGACGTACAGAACACCTAAGTAATCTGCATCCACATCTCAAGCAAAAAATCATTAATCCAAATATGCGGCGCGCTGAGTGCGTGATGCTGTGCCAGGATAATTTACTACATGGAAGACAAACGTTGTTACTGCTTTACTACATTTTGAATATTTTGCTCCGGTACAGGGCTGCTATTTGTCCGGCATGGATTTTGTTAGGCGTCCGGTGGCATTGGGCGATTTTTTTTTAGAAACATGTGACCTTTTGGTATCCAGAGGAAGCCCAGACGCGCGCGGTCACAGAGCAATTAATAACCGAGAAAACGATACAGATAAAAATGAAAAATATAACACTCGTCTCTTTTGGTTATGTATGTTTTAGCGCGCATAGTTCTAGCTAAAACTGCGCTCAGAAACTGTGCGATGCGAAAACTTACAACCCATTATTTTTATAAAATATTTTTACTAAAGCATCGCGGGAAGAAAATTCAAGTGACAGCAACCCTATTCTGACGTCACAAATAGCTACATCTCCTGAAGCTGAAATGGCCGGCGACCGCCGCGGCGGCGAGCGCGGCCACTCGCTTCCGAGCTATTTGCTGCGCCAGTGAGTAATTGCGGAGCGGAGCTATTGAGCTGTTTGTGACCGCGCCGCGGACCGACGCAACAGGAGAATAATTGCTTTATCGACACTGTACTTCTGTCTAGAATTATTAGCCAACCATAAAATGAAGACGAACGGCATGGTCCAGTGGTATCTGAAGCCGCTCCGCCCGCGCTGGACAAGTCTTTGTGTGACCCCCAATTATATGCTTCGCTCTAGGTGTTTGTGTATGTAACTTTTATGTTTGTAAACCCACCTGCAATATAGGAATTATTTCTGACGTGGGGCTTCGTTCTTATTTAAAGTTAAAAGCCTTCTGTCAAATCACTTATCAACCTATTTGTAGGCAAATATTATAAGGTACTCTTTAACTGGCTAACCAAAAAACTTAGGGTCCAAGCTGGCAAAAGTCTTAGATAATCTGAGGCCAAAGCCTGCTTTATAGTTGCAAACAACGCAAAGCTTTACTTAAACAACTAGTACAACTAATAGACTAATAGATACCACCCTACAGCCCACTTGCACGAACCACGTTGCCTATTGACTAACCCGAGGTTATAACGTTAAATTGCCTTCGACTTAACGTCGTAGGTACGTACGAACAACGTAACCTTGAGTTATTCAATACGTAAAGCTAACCCTGGTTCGTGCAAGTGGGCCTAAGACAGTAGGTACAAAGAATGGGTTAACAAGAACTCTCACGAAAAACTAGGTATGTACTCGTAGGTATTAACGGAAATCTTACTAATCCATGTTAATCCATCCATGTGTGTTACCAGTGATGATATATGGATCAGAGACGTGGTCTCTTACAATAGGTCTCATAAAAAAGCTCAGAGTTGCTCAGCGAGCTATGGAGAGAGCTATGCTCGGCGTTTCTCTACGCGATCGAATCAGGAATGAGGAGATTCGTAGAAGAACCAAGGTCACCGACATAGCCGTTAAGATTAGCAAGCTGAAGTGGCAATGGGCGGGCCACATAGCGCGTAGATCGGACGGGCGTTGGGGCAGAAAGATTCTAGAGTGGAGACCACGTATTGGCAAGCGCAGCGTGGGACGACCGCCTGCCTGCCAGATGGGCCGACGATGTTGTGAAAATCGCAGGAAGTCGTTGGATGCAGGTGGCATCGGACCGGTTACGCTGGAAAGCGATTGGGGAGGCCTATGTTCAACAGTGGACAAGTATAGGCTGAGATGATGATGATGATGATGATGATGATACTAATCCTAATTTATACTTAAGTAACGGATAAAGTTGGTGCACCAAATCCATAAATATTTCCAAATTAGCCAAAAGCAAACAAACATTCAATCGTAATTTTAATATGCTCCGATGCCAAATAAATGCAAAAATAGGACCGCATTGTGTGTAGGGCGGCAAAATTCCCCGCTGGCCGCTCTGATTTATGCGCCAGCGATCATGCAAATTACCTTTATATTTGGCTACTGTGGAAGCAACCCGCGAGGGGATTTTTCCTAATTCACATGTTATTTGTACCCCAAAAAACAGACTTTATTGCATTATCTTCCCGTACAATATTGTAAATGTGATTGCGTTAAGTTTTGGACAGAAATTTGTTACAACTGGTAATAAATGTCAGCAAATAACTAGGTTCCGCGGCAAGTATGTATCTTCAAGACTATGTCTCCGATATGAACAGATTCATTCAAGAGAATGTAAGTACAAACGTGTACGTTTCCTAAAAACGATCACAAATAAATAGATGGTGAACTATTAACAAATAGTAAACTATTAACTTACGAAGACAATTTGTGAGATGGATTTTTAACTCTAAAACACTATTTGCAATTTATCATCCACAGGAAAAAGAGAAGGGGTTATTGTCGGGTAGTATTGGGAGAATTTGCCTCACTGATCTGTATCAAAATATTCTGTTACGCATTGAGAAACGGAACTCGAATCTTTATTGAGAGAAACCTTAAATAAGCCACGCAGATATTATATCACACAGAGGTAAAACACCGTCGTAAAATAAGTTATGCCTACATTCCCAAGCAGGCACGCCAGAAGTGTACTCTGCACGTTTTAGATTCTGATTTAATTCGAGGAGCTGGCACAGTAACAGACTCCGGACTGCTATTGAAAATGTTTCGCGAGAAAAGCCTCAAACACTTTCACTAAACTGTGACGCGCACCCGACCTCGTGATTGCCAACTGCATGGGGTGTCTACCCCATGCGACTGGCAATGGTAGAGTTGACGAGCGATTAGTATATATATCTCAAGATAACTCACAATTTTATTACTAAAAATGTTCCTTGTTGTAACCCTTATTTGTTCTTAGGGTGGTATACAATTTATACTTTAAAAACTTTTCTCTACATTCATGCCAGGATTCCAGTATCTACTAGGTTTTATAATCCTAGTAGGATATTCTCTTATCTATACTCACATACAGATATATACAGGGTAAGCTTCTTAAAAATATTAGTAAGTATATCAACTTAATGATTGAATAATTGAAAAAAAAAAGTCGTATAAAAGATCTATTAGTTGTGATAACACCTCAAGAAATCCCTTGAGAATTCGCCCAGGTGACACTAATGAATTTGCTCGCAGCGAGCGCATCTCGGTAAACTTAGTGGAAACTTAAATGGATATAGTTCCCATTTAATACGATTTTTCCATGAACGAACTATTAAGAACCTAAAACTGGGATTGGGATCTGCAGATAAGAAAAATGTGGTATCATAAGTTTGTAAAAAGTGGGAATGAGAAGAGTAGTCGTGAAAATGTACGTAGACCAGAAACACGGTCAATAATACAGTTAACTACGTTTAAACATGGTCAATTTGTAATCTTTACTACATTTAAACCTAACCAATCGAACTCTTACTAATCTAAATTCATTCCGATTGGGAAGTTCTTTATAATCCACCTTTGAAAACCATAATAATTGTTACATAATCGGCTACGCCATCGAAAGCACGCAAATTAATTTAATATATTCTGAATTTCAGTAACAGAATAGTTGTAGTCAAATTTTGCACCATTTTGATTGTAATCTGTTTTGTGTCTTTTTTAATAAATAAATAATTAATAATCTATATCTATCTATATCATTACGCCAGATCCCTTGCGGGGTAGGCAGAGAGTACAGGTTCTTTCCTTACATACCTATTTGGCTTCCTCCACTCTCATAGTTCGTCTTGTCTTTCAGATAAGACTCAATCTATTTGGTCGTGGTAAGATAATCTAGTTCTTCCCCGGTAACTACATCCTTCCACTTTCGCAAAATAAATAAATAACAGAAGTTTCATTAAGTAGTAACACGTTATCGATAGATACTTGTTTCACCGATCTCGGCACCGAAACGAAACCCATTTGTTCATAGGTATATAGGCTGCATGTCCACATTATACTGTGTCCTTCGTTCTCGATATAAACTATATTAGCAGCTCTCTCGAGTCGCTTGGCAACCGCGCATCATTCAGATACTTCAAAAGTCAACGCCACCTCTATGGTATCTGTGGACATAACCTCTGCAACCATTCTTTTGAAAGCGCGGCAGCCGATGCGTTGTAATAAAGTTTTTGGTCGACATTTAATTTAATAATTTTTGTTATGGCACTGAAATTATATAACAAAAAGGTTGTAATATACTCAAGTGACCTTGTGAAATAAATTTAAATCATCGTATAGGCAAATTTAGAAAAGTTTACGTCCTGGCAAAGGAGTACATTCTAAAAAGATCAACCGATAGTTGTTTATGAGTGGTGTTTTCAGCTTAACTTGTTTATTTATATAATATCTAATATTTGGAGACGTGAATTTCGTCATATTAAAATTTGGGAAAGCTTCGTCGCCCGAAAAGTAAACTTATGAAGTCTATGTCCCTATTCGTGTACAAACAGTTTAACACGAAATATACCTGAAAACGATTCTTAACCGTCTATAAATTGGCAATGTTATACCTCCAATAAGAGAAATTAGGGGGACGTTCATCAATTATGATGATTGTTAAGGATCGATGGCATTTTAAGGACACGGGTGATGTACGAGATACATCGACGTGGTCCGCAAGACTTGACGATAATTCAAGGACACGAGTGGTGTACGAGATACATCGGCGTGATCCGCAAAACTTGGGGCCCCTACGAGATATGTGCTGAAGGTCATACTACTCATAGGTTTCATCCATGAGGTGTTCCTGTGCAGTTCACATTTCTACAATGGTAAGAATCAAAAATGTTACCTAAAATACATACCTTAAACATGCCTAACACAGTAAATACAAAGACTATTGCTATAAACTATAAGCAATTTGTCATATTATATCTCCAAAAGGAGACTTACTGAAAGGGTAATTAAAGTGACATTGTTTATGTATAACAATACATTATTAATAACAAAAGCCACTCCTTTGCAGAAACATAGTGTTTTTATTGATTTCATTATTAGAGATACTTGTATAATAATACTGAAATAGCCCAAACTGGAGCTTATTACACTAAGAATTGTGCAAAATTATGAGTACTTGTATTAAAAAAGTTAAATCCAGCAATACTTATTCCTGAACAGGGTTTATAACCAAGTAAGCCAAAGTAATCTACTAATGGCAATGCCTGTTGTAACTGACAAGCAACAGGACTGTGGATAGATTCCAAATATAATATCTTATCCTACCGATGCTGCGGCAGGCAGGTTGTGGGATAATTTGTGTTATGCACAAAGATACTTAAAAGATAATATAAAATACCTGGTCTATCCAGTTAACATAAAACTAATAATTATCTATCAATATTATCAACCCACACTCCTTGAAGGGTAGCCAGAAAAGATGAATCCTAACAATACAGTCATGAAACCTTTATTGAGATAAGAACCTTTAAGGTCAGCAGTATATATTTTGCATAAAAGGAGTGTTAATATAGTGGATTATCAATATGGTATTATTAACTAGCTATCATAGCCAGAAGTTAAAATTTCATAAAACGACCACCGTTGTAACCAACATAGAAGAACAATCCTCATCCTGGGTGTGAAAATATTAAGTCACAGTGTACCTATCAGTTCACCAAAAACAACATCACGTTGGACATTGGAAATCTCCTACCAAAGAAAGTGAGGTACAAAAAGCATGATAGGCATTTTACACAAGGACTTGGTTTTTAAGTTGCTGAAAAATTAAAAAAAACAATCAGGAATACAACATGGGTTTTACAAAGAAACCATAATATTGGAGGCTAAGGGTATTCACTGACTTTGGTATGTATCTATGACATTAATAATGCCTTCAACGACAAACATAATTATATTGGTTTTGTGCAAGTACCTGCACTTCAGACAAGTGAATCTTGTTCTACATATGTTTAACATTATATATAGAAACATTATTCTTAGAAACACTATTGTTTAATAATTGATATATATAATAAAAAAAAAAAACTTAATGCTAACAATAGACCTTACAGTCATAATAAATTTACTAATAAAATATTTATTAGTACCTATTCAGTTTTCTATCATGTAATGAGTTCAATGGTTTTGGGTTTTTTGATTATTTCCTGCATCAATTATAGTGTACTTAATAATATTAGAAATTTGAGGCACACACAATGGAAAGCTATACATCAATTCATCATTTGGAGAATTAGATGGTTTTACTGTATTTTTGTTTGATCATATGATAATCAATAAATAATATGTAATTAAATAATATTATTCAAGAAATTAATAACTATAAAAATAGTTTTGTAATTAGTTTGGAATGTGTACAGTTATTTTGAACACTAGTGATGTTTCTGGTATAGTTATGATAACACAAGCACAAACGGCTACCATTAAAGTAACAAGTTGGTTTTAGAGCACTATATATGTTGTGATTTATTTAAAGGTGTTTCAGTAAAAAATATTGGATTGAGATATCATACAAATATTTGCAATTTTGGTATTGTTATATTTAAATTATTACATCCACATGTTACATGTATCTTATAAATAGGTATCTAAATATAAAAAGAAAATAAAGTCATGCAAATGACTTGATAATAATATCCATTTGAAAATTTAATGATATTATGTTGATAGGCTACAGTGGATATTGAGTTACAGTATTTGAAAGTATGGATTATCTTAAACAAGAATAATCAAAAGCATATGCTTATCACAGGTATGATAAATATTATGTAGTATCAGCAATAATCTAAGTCCTAAGGAACTTGATATTATTTATTTATTATTAATGAGGGATACATAATAATAAGTTGAGTAGCACTCGATTCTGACGGTTGGACATCTAGAACTAACTAGAAAGTAACGCATTGCAATTTTTTTTTACTTACAAATACAGTCACATTCAAAGAAGCAAAGGAAGTGTGGTATGAAATGAAAATTTCATGGTATGAAATAATTCAGTTATGAATAGGATTCCCAATATGATACAATTGTAACCCGTGGTTCGGTTTAGTCGACTGTAACTTATTCGCTTCTTAAGTTATTACTAAATTAGGAGTGTATTTTTTCATCAGTATGTAATTGGTTCAGGTGTGGCCCGATCGTATTGCCAAAACGAATGTTCGCGGGCGTTATTGCGCAAGAACGAATCGTTAAGTAATACATAAAGATTTATGTAGCCA
Source organism: Phalera bucephala (assembly GCA_905147815.2). NCBI lineage: Eukaryota > Metazoa > Arthropoda > Insecta > Lepidoptera > Notodontidae > Phalera > Phalera bucephala. Next base: position 728,008 of record LR990625.1, read on the forward strand.
AGGATTTATTTGTCGGCGCACACTCAGAACATGGAAATGATTCCGGGATAGTTTCTAAATTTAAATTGATTTAATAATAGTGGTATAGTAATAACACTGGGGTAGGTTATGTTTGTTTACCACGCATTAGTACTGCCCTTTGTTCCAGACTCTAAAATTGGGGGGGGGGGGGGGGGCGAGATTATATAGGTAAAGCACATAGCCTTATGTGAGGAATATCTCCAGATAAGGTGTGTGTGTGAGTGATGTACGCTGATGGCCGCGAGGCCTTTACAGCTTCACCGGACTTAATCCCATATAAGTTCATTAGTATAAAGGCCTGTAGTACAAAAAATGTTAAATTATATATATGTACATCTTTAAAGATTAAAAATATAACTAATATTAAATAAAGCCGAATGTTGATAAAAAAAAATCATAAATTAAATATGTAATGATAGCAAAAACATTCTTATAATCACCAAATTAATTCGTAGCCTTTGTTTGGTACTGTACTCAAAAAGAGATCATTTGACAATAAAAAAAAATAACCACATGCCAGTTGGAAGACACATTAGTGGGGAAATAGGTTTCCCTGTTATATTTGTATCATATGGTTATAGATTGGGTACTAACAGACTTTGTTTTCAGGTCTAGTACACAGTAAGGGTTTTCTAGCTATCTATCTCTAGCCATATTATGACGCCAGATCTCTTGCGGGGTGGGCAGAGAGTGCAAGGTTCCGACGGGTTCTTTCCTTGCATGCCTGCCTGGCTTTCTTCACTCTCATAGTTCGTCTCATAATGGTTGTCAATGATACAAGAATTATTATAAAGGATTTAATTTTATATAAACAAAACTCTAGATGGGCAATTCCTCAAGTCTTGTTATATAGAAGATATCTATAGAAGACATAACAGATGGAGACTGCACTGATATCTGATAAGTAATGATTGATTAATATTATTGTGTTTGTGTTGTATGGCAATACAAAGAACGGGAATGTGTTATAGTATAAATATACTCATGATATGTTATTTTTTAGAAGTCACACTCAAAAAAAAAATGTGGTATACTTCAACTTTACCCTTATAGCTCTAAACAGCTGCTAATATAGTTTATATCGAGAACGAAGGACACAGTATAATAAGTGATCAAACGAACTTACCTGAAGTGAAGTTCGATCATTATTATACGAAGTCCTTCGTTCGAAGATATAAGTACCCAACCCGCCCTGCCTGTTGGTAAAGTTGAAATGTACTACTTCTAAAAGGAATGGTTGCAGAGGTTATGTCCACATATACCATAGAGGTGGCGTTGACTTTTAAAGTATCTGAATTACGCGCGGTTGCCAAGCGACTCGAGAGAGCTGCTAATATAGTTTATATCGAGAACGAAGGACTTCGTATAATAATGATCGAACTTCACTTCAAGTAAGTTCGTTTGATCACTTATTATTGATGAGAGAACAAACCATACCTACTAGTCAATAGAGATGTCTAAGATAAATAAATAAAAAAATAACTCTCCATGTGAAGTTGGTAAATACAGAGTTTGTAGTTTATCAAATCATTTAGCAGAAATGATAACTTAGTTTGTAGCTTGGGACATGTGACAATTCCTAGTCCAACAGTTATGGAAATATGAATTGTACTAGTAGTGTTTTGCACCGGAGAAAACTCCTCTCCAACTAACTGATAAATCTAAAAGATGACAACTTAAAGAAACTAAAATGATGCAGAAATATTCCAGTTATAATATATGAAATGAAGATACATGTATACGTGTGGAAAACGCATTTACTTAACATTCTGTTTAACATTCTCTGTGCTGCGTCGGTTTAATTTGGCTCGTTTGGGCCCATTAGTGTTTTATTACCAACGCGCGCGCCGCACGCGCCGCATGCCCATATTCGCTATGACCAATTATTTTTTTCATTACGTAGCCCATGTCCAATAGGAATGTTTTTGTACCGTGGGTGCGTTTACAAACCTGAAATTCAAACATACATCCCCCAGACTGAATCAAATATTTGGGGATCATACAAAGATTCGTCCCGTGCGGGAATGGATCCCGTAACTACTCGATCCAGTGGACGGAACTACGCCGTATTATATGACCGTGTATCGTACTGTATATCGTATGACCAATTTAACTCCTAACGCAGCGCGTTACCATATTTATTGGTCATACCTCGTCGTCGTTAATTATACTCCAGTGTCATACAGAAAACCATTACACGATCCTTTCAGTTACCGTATCGCCGTGTTTGGTAATAGCAAATAAGGCCCCTTTTCCGATTCAATTGCGGCCGCCACAACACAACAATCGGACATTTTAAATTTTCTTACTTTACTTTACAATAAGGTTTCAAAGTATGGAAGCCTTAACTATCGGCTCTATCTATGCTGCTAGGACCGCTAATCGGATCTGACGAATTAATTAAACGCTTCCTTAAGGGTGTATCTAAGTCACGACCCAGTGCCCCCATATTGTATACATGGGACCCCAACATCGCGTTGACCTATTTAAGCAAACGCAAATTTCTTTTCTTTCTTTCTTTCTTACTATTCAAATATACAAATAACACAAAAAATGCTAGGAAAAAAAGTAGTCTAATTAAATTCGAGAACATTGTTCCTCTAACTAATAAAATTATTATTAAAATTACAGATGTATAAAGACATCCAGAGAGGGTACACCCCGGCCTATAAATCCCGTTTCAAACAAACCAGACATTTGTCCACTCACAATTTTGTTTTTACTTGGAATCTTCAAAATACGTGGTTAATTGGCGAGTGGAAGACTCTACTACAAATTAATATAAAATGAAAGGACGTCTTGGACATAATTAACATCGAACTTCACAGGTGAGTTCGTTTTTTTATAATAATATACTACTATTAACAATCCATTAAGTACTTTCGAGCGCATAAAAACAACAAAGCAGTGTTTTTAGAGAATAAGTCATTTGCAAGTTTTAAGAGTTTCTTAGGGAACATCAGACGCCTGTCTGTCACAGGAACGATTTTGACAAAGGCTTTTAGCAACAGCATAAGATCTTTATCGAGTTGTATTGTTGCTAACGCGGGCTTTCTATTAGTAACCTCGCCGCCGACCTCGTTAGTTCCCATCGTGTCCTGTGTGTTGTCGAGTCCGGGACGGTCCCCCGAGACTTGGTGTTGTGACGAAACATGAGAAATGATAGAACAAGTTTTAGAAGCCTCGTGTGTTGCCACAAAAAACACTATAGTACTAAATTTGTCACGGCGAAGTTCCCAAGCGCACCTCAGTCCAGGCACTGCGTATACTAGACATGTGAAAATAAATATTTTTAATCAATTAATTCGTTGAAACTTTTATATAGGTAGTCGAAATAAGCCCGCCTACTTTTGACAACGCCTTTCTAGATAATCATACAAGAACAATTGTCTTGATTAGTCCCGCTGCCCATGGGTTTCCAACCTTTTTGAAAGTAATTACCGGAAAATAGAATATGATTCCTTCCTGTTGATGTCATAACGACACCTCTACTGTCATACCTGCAGGACGAACAGGAGCAAAAACTACATCGTCGTAGACGTACAGAACATCTAAGTAATATGAATCCACATTTCACAGAAAAAAAAATCCTTCATCCAAATATGCGGCGTGCGATGTGCGGTGTGCGTGATGCCGTGCCAGGATAATTTACTACATGGAAGACAATCGTTTTTACTCCTGTTATGTTGAATATTTTGTTCTTATGTAGGGCTGCTATCCGTCCGGCGTTTCCCGGATTTCGTTGAACGTCCGGAAGCATTGGGCGCAATTTTTAGAAACATGCGTAAAACCCTTACTCTTTTAGTATCCGGAGGAAACCCAGACCCGCGCGGTCACAGCGCAATCAATCGATTATTAACAGAAAACAATACAGATAAAAATGTAATGTATAGCGCTCGTCTCGTTTGGTTTTGTATGTTTTAGAACGCGTAGTTCCAAGGCACGTAGTTCTAGGCTAAAAGTACGCTCAGAAATAGTGCGCTGTGAAAACTTTTACAATCATCTAATTTTTTTATTGAAATATTTTTACCAAAGCTTCGCGAGAAGAATATCGGACTTTTTAAACCTTTGTTCAGAATAAGAAATTCAAGTGACGGCTACCCTATTCTGACGTAACAAATACCTACATCTCCTGAAGCTGAAATGGCCGGCCACCGCAGCGGCGGCGAGCGCGGCCACTCGCTTCCGCGCTATTTGCCGCGCCAGTGAGTAATGGCGCGGAGCTATTGAGCTGTTTGTGACCGCGCCGCGGACCGACGCAACAGGAGAGTAATTGTTTCATCGACGCTGTACTTCTATCTAGAATTATTACCACACGATAAATAGAGACGAACTGCGTGGTCCAGTGGTTAAAATCTTAGGCCGCTCCGCCCGCACGGAACAATTCTTTGTGTGACCCACAATTATATGTTTCGCTCTAGGTGTTTGTGTATGGGACTTTTATGTTTATAAACGCACCTGCAATACAGGAATTATTTCACATTCTTATTTAAAGTCAAAAGACTTCTATCAAATCACTTATCAACCTATTTGTAGGCAAATATTATAAGTCTCTCTTTAACTGGCTAAGCCAAAAAACTTAGGGTCCAAGCTGGCAAAAGTCTTAGGTAATCTGAGGCCAAAGGCTGATTTATAGTTGCAAACAACGCAAAGCTTGACTCGATAAACTAATGCAACTAATAGATACCACTCTAAGACGCACTTTCACAAACCAGCGTTAGCGTTACCTAAACGATCACTCGAGGTTATAACGTTAAATTTCCTTTAACTTAATGTATAGCCTCGAGTTACGTATAGGTAACGCTAACCCTGGTTCGTGCAAGTGGGCCTAAGCATGGGTTAACAAGAACTAACACCAAAAACTAAGTATATATGTATTAACAGTAATCTTACTTACCCTAATTTATACTTAAGTAACGGATAAAGTTGGTGCACCAAATCCATAATTATCTCCAAATTAGCCAAAAGCAAACAAACATTTAATCGTAATTTTAATATGCTCCGATGCCAAATAAATGCAAAAATAGGACATTGTGTGTAAGGCAGCATAATTCCCCGCTGGCCGCTCTGATTTATGCGCCAACGATCACGCAAATTACTTTTATATTTGGCTACTGTGGAAGCATGCCGCGTGGTTCCCGGCTTAGAATAGGACCAACCCATCTCATCCCATCGGGTGTCGTACAAGGCGACTAAGGGAAAACTAGGGAATGGACAGCAGCATTCCCTTAACACTTCTACCATCAGAAACTGCGCTCGCCAACCCGCCTGCCAAGCGTGGCGAGTATGGCAAACTCGCCCAATTTATTAAAATGGAAATAAGAATAAAACCAGACCCCTAGTCCCCGGCGGTCCTGTTCGTCCTGGCCACGGTAGCAGCTATGGTAACGACAGGACAAGGGGTGCTAAGAATCTCCGGCGGAGATTCGGCTACCACCAACAACGAAAATTGGCCCTGGTGATATACAACGCACGCACGTTAAGGACAGATGAGAAGCTTGTTGAGCTGGAAGAAGAGATAAACAAGTTGCGGTGGAATATTGTTGGTTTATCGGAGGTCCGAAGAGAGGGCAAGGACACGATAACCTTAAAATCCGGCAACTTGTTTTACTACCGGGAGGGCGAACAGCAGTCCCAAGGTGGTGTCGGATTTATCGTCCACAAGTCACTCATAGACAACGTTAAACGAAACCTTAAATAAGCCACGCAGATATCATATCACACAGAGGTAAAATACCGTCGTAAAATAAGTTATGCCTACATTCCCAAGCAGGCGCGCCAGAAGTGTACTGTGCACGATAAAGATTCCGATTTAATTCGAGGAGCTGGCACAGTAACAGACACCGGACTGCTATTAAAAATGTTTCGCGAAAACAGCCTCAAAAACTTTCACTACACGGTGACTCACACCTCACCTCGTGATTGCCAGCTGAATGGGGTGTCTACTCCATGCAGCTGGCAATGGTAGAGTTGACGAGCGATTATTATATATATCTCAAGATAACTCACAATTTTATGAATAAAAATGTTCCTTGTTGTGACCCTTATTTGTTCTTAGGGTGGTATACAATTTATACTTTAATAACTGCCTTTTCTCCACATTCATGCCAGGATTCCAGTTTCAACTAGGTTTTAAGATCCTAGTAGGATATTCTCTTATCTATACTCACATACAGATATACAGGGTAAGCTTCTTAAAAATATTAGTAGGTATATCAACTTAATGATAGTCATAGAAAAAAATAATAGTCGTATAAAAGATCTGTTAGTTGTGATTACACTCAAGTCAAGTAAAGGCGAGCACTGAGATACTGCTCTGATGCCTTTTACTAAAGCTGCATACTCCACCGACTAATAAACCTTAGTGCGATAACGATAAAGAGCATAATCCCTTGAGAATTCGCCCAGGCGACACTAATGAATTTCCTCGCAGCGAGCGCATCTCGGTAAACTTAGTGGAAACTTAAATGGATATAGTTCCCATTTGATACGATTTTTCCATGCATTATACGAAGCTAACACTGTGATTTAGAACTGCAGATAAGAAAAATGTGGTATCATAGGTTTGTAAAAAGTGGAAATGAGAACGGTAGTCGTGAAAATGTACGTAGACCAGAAACAAGGTCAATAATACAATTAACTACGTTTAAACATGGTCAATTTGTAATCTTTACTACATTTAAACCTAACCAATCGAACTCTTACTAATCTAAATTCATTCCGATTGGGAAGTTCTTTATAATCCACCTTTGAAAACCACAATAATTGTTACATAATAGGCTACGCCATTGAAATCACACAAATTTATTTAATATCTTCTGCATTTTAGTAACAGAATGGTTAAATTTTGCATCATTTTGATTGTAATCTGTTTTTTGTCTTTTTTAATGAATAAATGAATAATCTATATCTATCTATATCATCACGCCAGATCCCTTGCGGGATAGGCAGAGAGTACAGAGTTCCAACAGGTTCTTTCCTTACTGGCTCTCCCGGCCTAAACTCTCTGGCTTCCTCCGCTCTCAAAGTTCGCCTCATACACGCTCGCCGGTTATGGAGACTTGACTTGTCCTTCAGATAAGACTCAATCTATTCGGTCGTGGTAAGATAGTCTAGGGCTTCCCCGGTACGTCCATCTTTCCACTTTCGCAAAATAAATAACAGAACCTTCATTAAGTAGTAACACACCACTCAAACACGTTATCGATAGATACTTGTTTCACCGATCTCGGCACCGAAACGAAACCCATTTGTTCGTAGGTATATAGGCTGCATGTCCACATTATTGATGAGAGAACAAACCATACCTACTAGTCAATCGAGATGTCTAAGATAAATGAAATAAAAAATAAACTGTCCATGTGAAGTTGGTCCTGGAATATTATATACAGAGTTTGTAGTTTATCAAATCATTTATCAGAAATAATAACTTGGTTTGTAGCTTGGGATATGTGGCAATTCCTAATGATGGAAATGAAGTTCCTAGTCCAACAGTTATGGAAATATTAATTGCACTAGTTGTGTTTGGCACCGGAGAAAACTCCTCTCCGACTAACTGATAAATCTAAAAGATGACATCTTAAAGAAGTTAAAATTAAGCAGAAATATTCCAGTCACAATAATGAAATAAAGATACATGTAAACGTGTGGAAAAAGTATGTACTTAACATTCTGTTTAACATTATCTGTGCTGCGTCGGTTTAATTTGGCAATGTCCCGCGAGAGGCTCGTTTGGGCCCATTTGTGTTTTATTACCAGCGCGCGCGCCGCACGCGCCACAATAACCATATTCGCTATGACCAATTATTTTTTTCAAACACGTAGTCCCATACTAGGAATATTTCTGTGCCGTGGGTGCGTTTACACACCTGAAATTCAAACATACACACCCCAGACCGAAACAAATATTTGTGGATCACACAAAGATTCGTCCCGTGCGGGGATCGAACCCGTGACTACTCGATCCAGTGGACGGAGCTACGCCGTATTTTATAACCGTGTATCGTACTGTAGATAGATAGATAGATAGATAAATCATTTATTGCTTGAAACATGGTTTTATACAAGGTGTTTGTTATAATAATATTATTATTTCAGTGCTACATGTTTCGCCGAGAGCTTGGCATGCAAATTTGTCATATTCATAAATCTCTAACATTAATCATAACAATTATAATATCATTATTATTATTACATTATCATTATTATGTATATATTTATTCGGTATAATTTCTTATAAAATATATATAAAAATATAAAATACAAATATTCTTATATATATTGTATAAAAAAAAAATGTGCTCCACCGACAGCAAGGTCTACGACCCATGCTACCGGCGGTCAGGGCTCCAAAGAGAGGAACCTCCTCACAATGCGTGCCGTGTCCAACATTACTGCCTTCTGTATCAGGCCCTTCACCCAACTGCCTAGCGAGAGCTTCTCAAGGTGTTTATCGAAGCTCTTCGCTATAAGGCCGTTGACTGAAACGACCATCGGAATAATGATAGTTGAATTAACATTCCACATGGTGGTAACCTCATGGGCCAGGTCCAAATATTTTGATAATTTTTCTTTTTCGGCCTTCACAAGGTTCTCATCATGCGGAATGGTGACATCAACTAGCATTACACGACGCATCGATCGATCTATTATCACGATATCAGGTTTATTGGCTACAATAGTCCTATCCGTGATAACAGATCGATCCCAGTAGAGCGTGATATGACCACTTTCGAGAACTGGAAGAGGCTGGTACTGGTAGTACGGTACTTCAGAGTCCACAAGGCCATATTTAAGAGCAAGTTGCTGATGGATAATCCTAGCCACTTGGTTGTGTCTGTGCAAGTACTCTCCGTTAGCAAGACGAGAACAACCGGAAACTACATGTCTAATAGACTCACCGGGACGGTGGCATGCCCGACAAATGTCAACCGTGCCGTCCTTTAGGATGTGCTTCCGGTAGTTGTTCGTCATGATAACTTCGTCCATAATTGCAAAGACAAAGCCTTCAGTTTCCCCAAAAAGGTTGCTGAAGCGTAGCCAGGTCACGGAAGCGAGCTGGTCCACATCAGGCCCTGTAAGAGCCCGATAGAACCGTCCGTGTAGCTCCTTGCCCTTCCATATGGCTGTGCGGTCCGAAGTACTTAATACCTGGGGCCTTCGCCAGTTCCCGTTTGCCAAGGAAAGCGGAGTTAGGCCTCTATCGATTGCGGCAACATCTCGATACATCACCACGGATACACTCAAAAAGTACTGTCTGAGATTGCACACCTCGCGGTTGTGTAGTGTCTTAGCGTTTAAAAACCCACGACCACCGCACTTCCGCGGGATGTACAACCTCATAACAGACGACCGCGGGTGATGCATACGATACGCTGTCAGCAATCGACGGACCTTTCTATCCAGGGCATCCAGTTCAGACTGAGTCCACCTTAGTATGCCAAAAGAGTATGTAAGAACAGGCATGACCCAACCATTGAAAGCTCGGACCTTATTTCCACCTGATAGAAGGCTTTTTAACACTTTTATCAGGCGGGCAAAGAACCGATCTTTCAATGATTGTTTCATATCCTGTTCAGCTATACTTAAGGCTTGTGACATACCAAGATACTTGTAAGAATCCATTTCAGAGAGAGACCTGAGTATTATATCTTCAGAGAGCTGTAGATTAAAAGAATCTTCAACTCTCCCTCTTTGTACATGGATGACCGCACACTTGTCTACTCCAAACTCCATTCCGATGTCGTTGCTAAAATTGCCGGTTATTTTGAGCAACTCCATCAGGTCTGTTTTCTTCGAAGCGTACAACTTGAGGTCATCCATGTACAGTAGATGAGATATAGGCTCACTCTCCCTCCGCAAATGGTAACCTAGCTTTGAATCCTTAAGTATAGCACTTAATGGATTCAAAGCCAAGCAGAACCACAACGGACTCAAACTGTCGCCCTGAAAGATACCCCTGCTTATCTTTATCAAGTCCGACGAACCAGAAAGGCCACCACATCCTGGGTGACGAAGAACTGTGGTCCACTGCCTCATACACGAACCGAGGAAAGAGCATAGCGCCGGGTGTACTCTGTACAGCTCTAGCACCCTCCCCAGCCATGTATGAGGCACCGAATCATAGGCCTTCTTATAGTCAATCCAGGCCATGGAGACATTCTTTCTGGATCGTCGTACCTGTTGGCAAATGGCAATATCAATGAGGAGCAAATCCTTTGTACCCCGGGACCCCCCCTTACAGCCATTCTGAGTAGGCGATAGAATATGCTGTGCCTTAAGGTGATTATTGATTTTTATTCTCAGAATGGATGTAAGGAGTTTATAGACCGTAGGTAGACATGTAATCGCTCTATCATTTTTAGGTTCCGAAGTGCTGCCAGATTTGTGAATCAAGTGAGTGACACCCGATGTCATAAAACTAGGAAGCGATCCCAATTGAAGAGCTTCTTGGAATTGAGTCGCTAGACGAGAATGTGAGCCCTGGAGCCTCTTTAGCCAGAATGCGTGCAGTCCATCCGGCCCCGGACTTTTCCAGTTCGGCGCCGCACGAACCGCACAGGCCAGATCTTCACGGCTTATGACTACGGGCTCCATTTCCTGAATGGGCCCACAGGATCGTCCAACAACATCAAACCATTCGCCCTCGGAGTGAGTGACGGGCACTGACCAAATTTTACGCCAAAACTCGGCCATCACGGCCGCATTTGGCAAGTGCACGTCAGTCACTCTCTCTTGGGGGCGCTCCCAAGCCTGGTATACACTCCTTTGATTCGTCTGGAAGGTGCGATTCACGTGGTATCTGTCTGCTCTCGCCTTATACCTGCGAATCCTCTTCGCCCATGCATAAACTTTTTGCTTCCAGTAGTCTATGCGTTCCGCGACTCCTGCCACATAGTCCACAGGAGCCACTCGTGTGCCTGCAAAGGCTTGGGTCACGAAACGCACAACTCTCGGGCGGTTGTTTCCAGCCTGGAAGCACAACAATTTCGCTATGAGTGTCCTAGCCATATTTATACGCCGCTCTATTCTGCACTGCCAGAATGGTTTAGTATTTGTGGGTTGGGTGGCTCGATGTAGATTAGGAAATCTTACACCTGCCACCCGACACACCGCCACCGCTCCACAGTACAAAATAGAATGGGTATCACATAAGTCCACACTGGTCTCCCAGTGTGGCTTTAAAACATTGTCTAGGGCACTCACAAGCGAAATGTTACGTCTATGCATGGGCAAACGGGGTAGGCATGGTCTTAGGGAAATCGGTGCAGACCGATACTCCGCAAATGCATCCTCCAGAGCTCTCCTCACCTGCTCCTGTAGCTGGTCACTAACACTTACCTGCTCGCTATTTACCTCCTCCGATCGTGCGAAGTTATTTAAAGAGATAGGTTCTTCAACACTTCGCACGTTGAAGTCAGTACGAGCAGGAAGTGCTTCGCGGCGCAGTCGCTCAAGCACTGTGTCATCCAACAACTTGCACCGCTGGATGGCACGTACTTGATCCGATAGTCGTTGCGCAGTAACGGCGACAGTCGGGTGAAGCCCCTGAAACAGAGACAACAATTTCGGACGGTAAGCGGTGAGGATGGTTCCTCCCTCTGTAGCACCATAGGGGCCTACTATGACACTCAGATTTAATTCTGGAGTCCATCTCATGCGGCGCACTACACCACCGGTAGCAGGGGCCGTGGGCGGAGCACAATGTCCCGCTGGTCCCAGGCGTGCCGGCAGCGGTGGGCGTCCTCTCCTCGCAGATGTTTCATTATTATTACATTATCAATATTAAATTATAATTATTATGAATGTCATACAATAATTTTGAGTTTAATAATAACAGTTACATCATCGATAATTGGCATTTTAAAATAAAACAATACACACAATGTCCATAATAAAATGTCAGGACTGGATGCAATGATTAATACGTCATAATTAATGAAGTATATCTGAGATTGTCAAGCTCCAAGGTTACTTATTTTCTAAAAATTCTTTCATATTATAAAAACACTTTTCGATGAGCCACTTAGTCAATGTGTTTTTAAATTGATTCATTGTCATTTCTCTTATGGATTTTGGTACATTATTAAATATTTTTACACACATATAATAGGAGTTTTTTTGGTGAAGTGAGGTTCTAGAACTTGGTAATAATAGTTTCGTTTTATCTCTAGATAGATGAATCTTATATTCACTGGCTTTCTGAAATAAACACGGATGCTTTCTTACAAATATTCCAACTTCCAAAATATAAAGTGAAGTTAACGTTAAAATTTTTAGTTTTCTAAATATTTGTCTGCATGAATCCAATGGTCCTATGTTGGCAATCGATCTAATACACTTTTTTTGTGACACGAACACCTTATGAACATTCGTCGCGTTTCCCCACAACAATAACCCGTACCTTAACACTGACTGTACATACCCGTAATAAGCTGTTATTGCAGCCCTTTCGCTTACTGTTCTTCGTATCCTTCTCAGTGCATATACGAATCTATTTATCTTTTTACTAACAATTTGTGTATGTGATTTCCAACTGCAGTGCCTATCTAGATATATTCTGTATATCGTATGACCAATTTAACTCCTAACGCAGCGCGTTACCATATTAATTGGTCTTACTCCGTCGTCGTTAATTGTACTCCAGTGACATACAAAAAACTACTACACGATCATTTCACGAAGTTATCGTATCGCCGCGTTTGGTAATAGCAAATAAGGCCCCTTTTCCGATTCAACTGCAGCGCCGCCACTGGAGGGAATGGATACCCCTCGCTGACATACGAAAATTATTTGTAACGACACTCGTTTGCGGAACTCAATGCTATCGAGTACTATTGAACGCTATATAACTTAATATGAAGTTTCAAATCTATGGTCCGGTTTTTTCTTAGCCGATAAATGTTGTAAACAGACTTTAGAAATCGTACTTATAGTGCGATAAGGATCTTTTAGCACGTAGGAAAAATCTGAACTAACGCTGTCAACTAGTGAAATGTCACTTCATAACAGTTCGCTGGAGTTGCGGGGTGAAGTGAAATTGGCCCATGACCTTTTTTAAACAGTATAAATGCTTTAAAAGATGGTTTTTTTAATATTTTGGTCAACAATTCAATTCCGTTTACTGCGCCCACATGGAGCAGCTTGATGTAGTCGTTGAGCTAGTGCGTCAACGCTCTCGAGTTAGTTACAACGTGTGGACTCACCTATTAAAATATTTCCCTGGAAGTATATATATTATATTACTATACTTAAGTACATTTTAGCGCGGCAGCTAAGCAGTATAACCGTACGCGCCTCCACGTGGTGGTGATAGGAGCTAATAGGTATAGGAAGTTAACCACTAACCTGCTCTCCCAACCGGGGAATCTGCGACTGGTACGCTACGGTCACCTCGGCTCGCGCCTTTTCCGTAATGCCTTCTCCCGACGAGTTGTCCAGCCTGGCGGCGCTGCTTCTTGGCTTCTTTAGGTCGTGGTAACACTAGGGTTAACCCCTGGAGTGTCAGTGATTTTAATTTGTCTCGCTCGGCAACAGAGCCCTTATTCGCTATGACAATTTAAACACGAAACAAGACGTGTTATCAAACATACGTGTTATTGGCGTGGAATGGAATTCTGTATGCCACTGTCAGATTTGAAAACATGACAAGGCTCGTTACACGCCATGTTTCGAACTGTCAAAATAACACGCTCCGCGCTTGCGTGTTATTAAAAACATGTTAAAAACTTGCTAAGGTATTTCAACGTAAACAAACATTTTTAAATAGTTTTATTGCAATTTAAATGATATATTATGATCATCGCGTCGTCGTCGTAGTAATAAATTATTACTCATAACCAGTGACATTGGAAAATTGTGGTGGCTCATCTATTAAAGTGAACTTCTCAATTTCAACAATAGTGTACACATTTATCTTAAAAATTTGGTGTTTTGTTTTAGTTTGTAGTCACAATGAACCGGACGAAAGCTTCTACAGCCCAATTAGCATATTTGCCCACCCACAGGTGGAATCTGGGTACATGAATTGTTCTCCTCAAGGAAGGTCATCGAGAAATGTGGAAAGACCTAACCTACCAATTAAATCAGCGCATCAGTGGACGAAATCAACAACAGGCTGGTAGAGACTGTTCATACGGTCGGGTCCAAGTATTTTAAGACACACCGTCAAAATATGCCTCAAAAACTATCTGACTACACCCGAAACCTCATGGCTGAGCGACGTTCCATGACGCTCCAAACCTCCGATGATGCTAAGTCCTATAGGCAGCTAAATGGACAGATATTAAAGTCCTTGCGACACGACTTACGGTCCTTCAATGCAAGGCGTATTGAGGAGACCATAGAGCAGAACAAGGGCTCTAAAGTGTTCGCAAGAGACGCGTCTATTGGGCAGGGCCAGTTGAGGAAACTGAAGACGGAGGACGGAAACGTAACGTCAAATAGGTCAGAGGTGCTCAGGGAGATAGAGAGGTTCTATACCTCAGACAGTTATATACCTCAGTAGCTAAACCTGTTGTTGACTTGGTAAAAGACCCAAGAGCAAAGCTAACCCGACACTGCACTGAAGATATCCCGGACATCAGCCTGTGCGAGATTAGGATGGCTCTCAAACAACTAAAAAACAACAAAGCGCCGGGTGAAGACGGAATTACTGCAGAACTTCTGAAGGCGGGCGGATCGCCGGTACTTAAAGTCCTTCAGAGGCTATTTAATTCTGTCTTGCTTGAAGGGAAAACGCGGGAAGCATGGAACAGGGGTGTGGTGGTGCTGTTTTTCAAGAAAGGTGATAACACCTTATTGAAGAACTATAGGCCCATCACACTGCTGAGCCATGTTTATAAGTTGTTTTCGAGAGTCATTACGAATCGTCTTGAACGAAGGATTGATGACTTCCAGCCTCCCGAACAAGCCGGTTTCCGGAAAGGTTTTAGTACCATAGACCACATACATACGCTGCGGCAGGTTATACAGAAGACTGAGGAGTATAATCGGCCACTGTGCTTGGCGTTTGTGGACTATGAGAAAGCCTTTGATTCGATCGAGACTTGGGCGGTTCTTAGATCTCTCCAGCGATGCCGCATTAACTATAGGTACATCGAAGTGTTGAAGTGCTTGTATAATAACGCCACCATGTCAGTCCGAGTACAGGGGCAGTGCACGAAGGTGATCCCCATAAAAAGAGGAGTAAGACAGGGAGACGTCATTTCTCCGAAACTGTTTACGGCCACCTTAGAGGACGCCTTCAAGCTCTTGGAATGGCAAGGACTTGGCATCAACATCAATGGCGAATACATCACTCACCTTCGATTTGCCGACGACATTGTGGTCGTGGCGGAGTCGCTGGAAGATCTAGGACGAATGCTCGGTGACCTCAATAGAGTATCCCAACAAGTGGGTCTTAAAATGAATATGGACAAAACAAAAATAATGTTTAATGTCCATGTCGTACCCACCGTACTCACCGTTGGGAACTCTACTCTTGAAGTTGTCGACGAATACATTTACCTGGTCCATGCAGTCCGGTTAGGTAGGTCCAACGTTGAGAGAGAGGTCAATCGACGAATCCAACTCGGCTGGGCAGCGTTCGGGAAACTGCGCAACATCTTCTCATCCAAAATACCTCAGTGCCTAAAGACTAAAGTTTTTAGTCAATGTGTGTTACCAGTGATGACATATGGATCAGAGACGTGGTCTCTTACAATAGGTCTCATAAAAAAGCTCAAAGTTGCTCGGCGAGCTATGGAAAGAGCTATGCACGGCGTTTCTCTACGTGATCGAATCAGGAATGAGGAGATTCGTAGAAGAACCAAGGTCACCGACATAGCCCTCAGGATTAGCATGCTGAAGTGGCAATGGGCTGGCCACATAGCGCGAAGATCGGACGGGCGTTGGGGCAGAAAGATTCTAGAGTGGAGACCACGTATTGGCAAGCGCAGCGTAGGACGACCGCCTGCCAGATGGACCGACGATCTTGTGAAAATCGCAGGAAATCGTTGGATGCAGGTGGCATCGAACCGGTTACGCTTGAAAGCGATTGGGGAGGCCTATGTTCAGCAGTGGACAAGTATAGGCTGAAATGATGATGATGATGATGACCAATTAAATGCGTTAGGAGGCCCATTTAAAACTGTGATCATAAAAAACAGGTACGTATCTACTAAAATAAATGTGACTTTTGTTATTTTATAAAGACAAATAATTTGTGGTGTGCTACATTATTGATTTTGTGGTAATTTAAATAATTGTATCATTGATTTAATTATAGGGCATAGGTGGACGATGTTGACCTTAAATAACATAATAGGCTATTTTTCATTATCAATTTTCATTACAAGTAGAATGTAGGGTTATTATAATGCATTTTCTATTAGTGAGTCTTAATTGTTCATCAAATAATGTGTTGCATATATTATGAAGCACTAATTTTGCATCTAAAATCATATCTTTCATATGAAACTTCTTTTACAGAATTGCTGATGGTTAAGAAAATTAGAACACCCAAGTTGACCCATTCTTGTAGGGGAAGATGTGCGGTGATGTCATCTGTGGTTGGAATTTTTATACCAATGAATGAAAGAAAAATGTTTTTATTTCATTTTGTTTTTCAATTATAGCTGCATAATTATGGTGTGGTAACCTTGGTAGCAAAGTGGAACCATTACTGTGTGGTATACCAAACTGTATAATTTTGAATGTTTGTTGTTCAAATCAAATAAAATAGCATTTATTGTGGTCATAGGTTACAAAGATGGTATGTGTTGTTGTTCTGATGAGGACTTACAAGTTTCCATTTAACAATACCAAATGACTTGCATGTGATTATTGATTTGTTATTCATAAATAAAACTTGTTGATTTACCAATTACTTTAGTTTCATTTATACTTTTGTTTCATTTATATACATACCTGCCCCGCAGGGGATCTGGCTTGATGATGTTTTTATTATTTTATTTTTTATTTTCTTTATTAATTCTTTAATTTAGATAAATACATAGATTATGTATCTATCTGTGTAGATAGATAGCTAGTAAAGATAAAGATACATAGTAAATAAACTAAATAAAAAAGTATACCTTTTAATTCATTGTATGTATATTTGCAAAACAAACTTTAAAATAAAAAATAAACACCGTCACGCCGGTATTCCCGGAGTGGGGGGCAGAAGGACATAGGGGCAACTAGGTTCAGGGAGGACCGGCCTCGACTTGGGCTGTTGCTATGGGGGAAGGCATACATTAGGTGTCTCGCCCTGGTGAACATGAAAGAAACTTGTCCGCTGGCCAGTGCAGAGATGCACTGACCAGCGGACAAGGGATTCTTCCACCTCGCCGGCGAGGTCGGTGTCTAATCCTGTGTGTGATATCGGTATCTGATAGGAGGGAAGTAAGGGCATTGTAAGGGTTGCTGAAAATATGGCGCGGGCAGCAATAACGGCTGATAGGAGGCGAGTCAAGTGCGTAGGCGGCAGCAGCTAAAAAGGGCTTTTATATAGGTGCGAATAGGTTCAAGGCTGTGATCGGAATGGTGCTAGGTTTAGTCTGGTTTTTCTTTAGTGGCCAATTTTATGAAAAAACATGGTGTGACAACTAAAGGCACTAAAGTGGTCGGTTCGGGCGAAGAGCAAGGATTGGGGAATTAATGAATGAATAAAATAAACTAATTTTGAACCAATTGTATTGCCTTAAGTTATCATACAATATTTTTATGTAAAATTGACCACTTAAAAAAAACAGACTATATGTGTGGGACAAGTCTTTGTTTGTTTAGGTGTGGGTATAGGTTATTGTATTTGACATTCGTACGTTCTAAAACTTGGATCTTTGTTTAATGTTAATTAAAGTTGCCTTTTTTATATCTGGCCCTACTTATTTACTTAGTTTTCAATAGACACATACTTAAAACCATGTTATCAGCACATATAAATATATTTTTACCGAAATTGAATAAGTTGAAAGAATATTCGAAAAACCGATACTTTACCGAAATTAACAGATGTAAGATTATGAACGAATCCAGCGAAATCTCAAATTAAAAATAAAATTGCCGTAGACAACATTCCTTACGGCATACCGAATACCATTTTGTAATTCCACGCGAAGGCTCGTTAAGGAAGCGTGTTTATGTTTACTGCTTGTTATGACGTCACACGTTACTTGCGGGGAATCTCATGTGGCATAGCGAATAAAGGCCCAGTCGGGATTTTTTGGAATTACTATTGTTTTTTGCATACAATATTTTTGATCTCATAAACTATATGATATATCATGAAACACTTATATTGCCGCGAAAATAAAATGGACTTATTTGAAAATATGTATATAATAAAAAAACATTTTTATGGTTTTTTATATTTTTAATAGACTCGATTCGCTTTAATGTCTCCGTCAATGTGCCAAAATTATTTTTAATAGTGCTGTACTTATGTAATGTTAAATCGTAAAAAGTCTTCGACCAACATCAGCGCATTGCTTATGTACACACCCGGGTGCTCACTCGTAACGCGCCCGTGACACCTTTTTTTTTAACCGTAGCCCCACTCTAGGATTTATTCCTGTGTCGTGGGTGCGTGTACAAACATGAAAATTCACAAACACAAATACCCAGACCGGAACAAATAATTGTGGATCACACAAAGATTATAAAGAAGCGGACCGCAATAAGAATGCGAAGAAGCCAATTTACACGGTAGATAATCCCAGTAATGCAACAATCTAGAAGACTTGAAAGCGGGGCGGCAGCCGCGACGGACGAGGGTCGATCGCAGACTGTTTGTAATGATTAACAGATTCCTAATCGCAGCTGCAGCAGGAGCGACGGAGGCAGTTATCATAATTGTAAAGAATTAGGAGGGTAAGAAATTAAAGTAGCACAAACGTAAGTGGTGCGAACACATGTTAAGGGCAAAACCTTTTTTTTAAGCAAGTTCGAATATTTATTATGTCCAAGGGGTAACAAATTTGCTAAAGTTTCTTTCTTCTTCTTCTTTTACCCAATATACGCAGATATACAAGTAAAATTTAATTTAAAAGCCTCCGACTGAAATGATTCATAACTAAGAACATTCTCGATCAAGTCCCCTTTCGAACAAAAAAAAAGTTTTAAAAATCAGTTCACCTGTTCAGGAGCTACGATGCCACCGACAGAATCACAGATACACGTGGTAAACTTATAACACACCTCTTTTTGCGTCGGGGGTTAAAAAACGATATCTCACTATCTATTGAACCAAGACTATCTATCTCCCACAATTCTTTTCCACGCTTATTTCACGCGCAATATAAAACGTCAGAGCAAATTTCAACGTAACCATATCGCAACGAACAGCGACTCTGTGTCGCGGAGTCGCTTCATGATATTGTCTCGTTCCGTGTCGAAGATTCATTGTAAAGCTGACAAAATAAAGTAGAAAAGCACTCCATACATACATTATGTGTTTAGATGTATTGGAAAGACTTTTGTTATGCTCCTATCACACCTACGTCGTCGTCCCACCACCACCCTAAAATACTACTCTGATGCAGCTGCACCACCTGCATTGTGTTTGTTTATTAATTCTGTACGTTACAGGTGACACCCAATATATGATCATATTTGGTTCACATAAAAATGCTCGAGCTAGGGAGTAACGTATACATAAATAAATGCGTTGTTTACCAAGCTATTTAATTCGTTAACTGGGAGGCGACAACATAACGGTAACGCAGATGCGGCAGGAGGATCAGAATGCAATAAATTTTATTATTTTTGCTGCTGCCCCACCTGAGTTAACGTTAGTGTTAACGCCTGCTCAAAAATGCGCTTTAAACAAGGCGCTAAAAATAACACGTTTCCGCTTTCGGAGCAGGAGCATCTGATTGGTATTATTCTATCTATTTCTATCTATATATGTCATGCCAGATCCCTTGCGGGGTAGGCAAAGAGTACAGAATTCCAACAGGTTATTTCCTTACCGAACTCTCTGGCATCCTCTAGTCTCATAGTTCGTCTCATACGCTCGTCGGTTACGAAGACTCTTAACTTGCCCTTCAGCTAAGACACGGTGTATTTGATCAAAGTAGTCTAGGCTTTCCCCAGTACCTACACCCTTCCACTTTCGCAAGGGTATTTTACAAGGACAAGTTCGTAGTAAGAGCCTCTTTTAACACCGCCGCGTAAAGTCTGACGTAAACTAATCGACAATTAAAGTTGCAGGTCTATGAGCGAATTTCACCGTTTCTAAATAGCCGTATCCAACGGTTAAAGCCAATCATAATTGCGGAGTAACCCTAATTGAGAAATAACTGACCAGCACTTTACTCGAGGGTGGCGAAAGAGCCCCTAATAATGCTCTAAAAATGTTACTTTAGTGTTACAGACCGGCTACTGCGTAAATTTGCAGTCTAAAGTAGCAGCTGTTGAAGTGAAGCGTGAATAATTTGCAACACAAAGTTGACATAAAGTTATTTCCAAGTCACGCAGATGACGGGCGAATAAGTAACAGTGACGTCAAGTACCGTCGTCACGTAACGTCGACGTCAGACGTCAGCGGTAGGCCGCGTCAGAGCCGACTCGCTCCCAACACACCTTTAAATAAATATAGGTTAAACTCCGCACTTAAACTGAACCATTTTAAAGACGCTTTTTGTCAAGTTTTTTTTATTTAATCGCATTGTTGTTTGTTTTGCTTGTTTTCTTGTTAACCTCGGCTGCTTTTTCATGACGTTTTCGGGGGATCTCGTGTCTTGCCGCAACCTAGGGGTTAAGCACGAACATAGCAATTGATTTTAAAGTAATTTAAATTAGCTGGTCTTAAATATAGCTCAGAAATGGATGACAATTCAACATAAAAAGTAATCCACACACACGACTTAGGTTTTTTCATAAGAGGTACACTTTTCTAATAATGTCTGCAAATTAGACAGTATTAGAAATCCATAACAATAGGTTTTCTGTCACAAACTGTGGTGTACAAATGACACATTGTTTAACTTATTTGCAATGTTTGTAAGTTAATTAGGTCAAATCTTGAAATCTGAATTAGGACCACTTCCTTTCATCCAACGATTTACACCCAGGACTGGCTCCCGACGCAGGAGCTCCTCAACGGCCAACAGCATAAATAAGCAATTTGGTACACATATTTAATTTTGATTGGCCGTTTTAAATTGCGCTATTACCTGGCTGCAAAATATTTTGTTTTTAAAAATTTATTTATTTATTGAATATTAATTTATGATATATAATAAAGAATATTGAATATTAATTTATTGAAAGGATATTCACAGTAAGTACATAGAACTGAATTCGTAGAATTAATATCTTACGCGTATGCGTATACGGTAGCTCCATCTACCGGAATTATGTCACACAAATGAATTGAGTATATTTCTGTGATAAGAAGGTCATGATAGATTTTAATATTTATTGGACTTTTCAATACGTATTTTCTTAATAAATGAGCCATATAGAAGTGAAACCAGCCACATCCATATCGATCGTATGGACTCGCTAGTTTTACTTTACACCTCTACAACCGCCGCTTGGGGTATATAGGCGTGATGATGTTACTATAAGAGACTAGCATCTCTAAAATCTAGTGGTAATGTACCGACGCCTATAAACTGAAAGAGCAAATTTCCTTGCCCAAGCAAAACCAGCAACTTCCATACCGATCGATATGGATGGTGCTGATTTTACTTCTACATGACTCAAATATTAAATACATAGTATAGGTCATGACCTGACTGCCTCGACGGTCTACACACACATGGTTGACGATCACCAGGTCCTGACTTTGAATGCTATGCCGGACAAAATATTATTAAGATTTTAATGGGTTTGATTCGCGAAAAATCTCAGGAACAGTATGTATCCAAAAATTGTGTCCGGTATAGTGGCAATAGGCTCGGCCCTGTGACATTGGAATCTAACATCGTCGGCGAAGTGTGGGCGTACACACTACAGCTCTGCCACCCCGCTTGAGGAATTTAAGTGTCACGGTTTATATTTTTTAACACATTTTATGTACGAACGCTTAATACACAAATAAGTAAGTTTTTCCAAACACGCATATCACCCGTGCCCTCGTGTCGCGCATTCATTATTCACCGTCAGATTAGCCGTCTTGTCACATCGGCGTGACGTTATTAACGCCGCCTGACGTCACTCAGCGCTGCCACAGTAGACATAAGATATACCTACTAAAACATCTTAATACTAGCACACACAAACACGCGGCTTTTCAGCAGTTAAGTACCCTGTAATGCTAAAGTGAAAAAGTATACTACCAGCCGTTTTTTTATTCCAATTCTTCATTAACTTGCATTTAAAAAGCGCTCGTGCGAACGTGGGGTTACTGAGACTTGCTAAAAAGCCGCGTAGAGCGGGAGTCTGTTTGCGTGATCCTTATTCGGACCGCGAGTACTAAGATGTTCTACTGTTTACATATGTTTACTGTTATACTGCGGTCCACAATTGTATTTCCGGAGCAGCTCCTAATACAAATACAAATTATTTATTTTGGAACCATAACAATGTACAAAATTAAATTGCGTACGATAATAGCTACATTAGTTAAAACTGTGTCGCAGCCATTAACGCCCACCTCCAGAAAAAGGCGCAGCGTTCCAATAGAAGCTAAGTTGAGTATAAAATAGACCGCCGAATGCCGAGCTATAGCTACTTAAGCTCGATTTTAGGATTTCGTCCTTTAATCGGTAAAAACTAACCCTTATACGATTCCTATCCGTTCCGTCTGTTATGACCCCTTTTTCTCAGGAACGGGTTAAATTTTCAAGTTGAAATTTGATAAAGGTAGAAAGGTATTTAAATTTATAAATGCTTTCTGTAACTCGGTTTCGAAATGCAACACTAACACACATACCGGCAGGTACCTACCAATATGATACTGATATTTTAGTTCCACCACCCGCCGCGTGTGGTGGTGTACATTACACCTGAGGGCTTAGCACCAAAATATTGACGTTAGCGTGACGCTAGCGAGTAAACGTGCTGTCACGTTCATGTTTATTTAATAAATATTAGTATGACAAGGACGGCATATAAACTCGCTAGCATCACGCCGGCGTCAACTTTTCGTGCTAAGCCATCTGATCTCATTTGCAAATGAGCCCGTATTTTGCAGCGCGTTACCGCGAACAATTACGCACACAAATAGGCCACTTAATAAGCATTACAAACGTTACACATTCATTACACGCGGTTTGTTTATATTATGTTAAATTTGTGTCCGTGCATGACAAGAATCTCAATTGCATACAAAATTAATGAATTTAATCGTTACCACAGCGTGTTTCACGTTACCATGTCGTGTTTCAGGAACACTCCAGTAGCTGAAATAATATACCTATCGTGTTTCTTTACATCAGAGTACACCTATTTTTTTGCCTTTCTATTACCTAATGAAAGAAAAAATATGGACCAGTACCGATGTACCGCGGGTGCACTACGTACCTACACGACAACACCGAAGCAATACTGCGTACCTAACTAGACATTTATTAGTACTCCAGCAATAACATTTATTATTCCCAATTCTCTAAACAAAATGTATCTACGCACGAACGAGTCTGACCCTATCTATCTATCTATCTATAACCTCACGCCAGATCCCTTGCGGGGTAGGCAGAGAGTACAGAGTTCCAACAGGTTCTTTCCTTACATACCTCTCTGGCTTCCTCGACTCTCATAGTTCGTCTCATACACGCTCGCCGGTTACGGAGACTCTTGACTTTTCCATCAGATAAGACTCGGTTTATTTGGTCGTGGTAAGATAGTCTAGGTCTTCCCCGGTACCTGCATCCTTCCACTTTCACATTGTATATCTGTTTTGTCATTCTTTCCTCTGGCATTCTTTCTATATGCCCGAACCAACGGAGCATGCCCTTTCTCATCTTTACACCGATACTATCTTTCATACCTACTCGCTGTCTTACTATGCTGTTGCTAATGCGGTCGGTCAGCTTCACTCCGCACATCTTCCGCAGAGCTCGCATTTCTACCGCATTTATCCTACTTTCATTCTCCTTCTTACATACCCAGCTCTCGCTACCATATAACAGCGTTGGGACAAGAACTCCGTTATGTATGGCCAGCTGCGCCTTATGGCTAAAGTGCCGGCTCCCGAGTAGCTTTCCCATCGCACCATTCACTCTGTTCCCTGCACTCACTCTTCTCTCTATGTCAGCGGTGTATTTCCCATCCTTACTGAAGGCGCATCCAAGATATACAAACTCATTCACTTGCTCCAGCACATCGTTACCAACCACAATCCTTACATTCGTTCTGGTTTCTTCCCTTTCAAAAACCATAATCTTGGTTTTCTTCACATTCAAGTGTAAGCCATTGATCATGCAGTCGTCTTTCATAACTGTGACTAGTGTTTGCAGATCAGTGGCTGTTGGCGCTATTAAAACCGCGTCATCTGCATAAAGTAGATGGTTTACTACTAAGTCACCCATTTGTACACCTTCATTCATCGCTTTCAGTCTTTGAAGACTTTCTGTCTGACCCTAATTCCCAATAAAAACTTCTTGTTATTTGTTTTTATTAGTGGATCGATACGACTATTTCTAATCGTAACACTAAAAGTCAGCACGATCCAACTATTTAAGAGGGCCACTTGACTAGAAATTATACCTTAACATCTCCGAAGGGACGGACAAACACATTCTGGCCGCTTTGAGTGGGTAGATAAGTACTTTTAATACTTATGAACACTTGGATGCTGTACTCATAGCCATGATAATACGCTACTTGACTGTATTTTTAGGGTTTCATACCTAAAACGAAACCCTTATAAGATCACTTCGTTGTCCGTCTGTCCGACGGTTATCACCATAAGTTTAAATTTATACCAAAACGAACGTCTATGGTCCCCTACTAATGTAAAAAATGAAGGTTCTAAGTAAACGCCAACAAAAGATATGGCCATTTAAAGTCACTCATTAGAAATTATATAGTACTTTCCGATGATCTAGAATCTTGTAATTTGGCAAGAAGTAAGGTTTTAAAGTGCAAATAAAGGAAAAAATCCTATATTGGTCAATTTATAACTATCAATCAATCAATCAATCAGCCTATCGTAGTCCACTGCTGGACATAGGCCTCTCCTAACACGCGCCATTGCACACGGTCCCCCGCCTTCCGCATCCAGTCCGTCCCAGCGACCTTCTTGAGGTCGTCGGTCCATCTAGCTGGGGGCCGTCCTACCTTACGCTTACCAAGTCGCGGTCTCCACTCTAGGACACGCTTGCTCCATCGGCCGTCGGTCCTTCTGCAGATGTGACCAGCCCATTGCCACTTTAGCTTACTGAGTCTGCGAGCTATGTCGGTAACTTTGGTTCTTTGTCGGATTACCTCGTTACGAATTTTATCCTTCAAAGAGACGCCGATCATAGCTCGCTCCATAGCCCGCTGTGCGACTTTGAGTTTGTGGACTAGTCCCACTGTGAGTGTCCACGTCTCGGCCCCGTAAGTCATAACAGGTAGAACGCATTGGTTAAAGACTTTAGTCTTCAGGCATTGCGGTATAGGCGAAGCGAAAACGTGACGTAGTTTGCCAAATGCTGCCCAACCCAATTGGATCCTGCGGTTGATTTCTTTCTCGAAGTTGTTCCTACCAAATTGGACAACTTGTCCAAGGTAGACATACTCCCGAACAACTTCGAGCATCGAACCATCGACGTAGATCGGTCCCGGCGTGACATGCTCATTAAACATGATCTTGGTTTTATCCAAGTTCATGCCGAGACCGACACCTCGAGAGGCTCCATTTAGGCTATGCAGCATTCCGCTCAACTGTTCCAGTGACTCTGCCACGATGACGATATCATCGGCAAACCGAAGGTGTGAGATGTATTCGCCATTGATGTTAATGCCCCGCCCAGTCCAGTCCAGCGTCTTGAAGACGTCCTCGAGTGCATTGGTGAAGAGCTTGGGGGATATTACATCCCCCTGTCTTACCCCTCGATGCAGCTCGATCGGGTTGGTCTTTTGGCCCTGGAGCTGGACGGTCATTGTGGCGGTATCATACAGACATCTCAACACCTCGATATAGCGCCAATCGATGCCACATCGCTGCAGAGCATCCAAAACCGCCCAGGTTTCGATGGAGTCGAAGGCTTTCTCGTAGTCCACGAAAGCCATACACAGCGGCTGATTGTACTCTTCGGTCTTCTGTACAATCTGCCGAACAGTATGGATGTGGTCTACGGTGCTGTAGCCTTTTCGAAACCCGGCTTGTTCCGGTGGCTGGAACTCGTCAAGTCTTCTGGCGAGGCGGTTTGTGAGTACTCTCGAGAACAACTTGTAGACGTGGCTCAGGAGTGAGATGGGTCTGTAGTTCTTCAGCAAGGTTTTGTCACCTTTTTTGAAGAACAGAACCACCGCACTCCCGCTCCACGCTTGAGGTGTTAAGCCCTGGTGGATGACGGAATTAAAGAGACTCGCTAGCTTTTTCAGGATTGGAGTCCCGCCTGCTTTTAGGAGCTCAGTGGTGATTCCGTCATCGCCTGGCGACTTGTTGTTTTTGAGCTGCTCGAGAGCCACTCTGACCTCGTCCTGGTTGACATCAGGGATGTCTTCCGTATCGTGGCGTGCTAGTGGGGCTCTGTGGTCGTCAGCGCTGGGTCTCGAGGGTTTAGCCATCCGTGATGCGTACAGGTCTTTGTAGAAACTCTCAATTTCCTCGAGTATCTCGAACTTGGAGGTCACGGTTTTGCCATCCGCTGTATTAAGTTTCGTCAGATGGGATCTACCTAGCTGGCGAGCGAAGACTTTGGTGCCTCTGTTCTGTTCAATCGCAGCCGCGATGGCGCGGGTGTTGGAACATCGGAGGTCACGTCGCACCCGCTTCCGGATCTTCCGGTTGAGGTTCCTCCCATCCGGCGAAGACGCCTGCGTGGATGACATTTCCCGTCTCTGCCTCATAAGTTCGAGAGTCTCGAGCGAGAGTTTAGACTCTCTGTTACCGCTTTTGCCGGGAAACACCCTTCGAGACACATCCTGTAGCGTTTTGACCACTTTGTCGGTTTTCTCGTCAACATTGCCTTCGGTTTCCAGCAGGTCGAAACGATTTTGAAGCTCCAGTTGGAACTTTTCGGACCCTAAAGCTATTTGAGGCGCAGTAGGTCTGAGAGTAGACCTCATCATGCGACGTCTTTCGGCCTTGAAGTCTATATTTAGAGCGCCTCGGACAAGTCGGTGATCGCTGCCGGTATTAAACCTGTTGATCACGGAGACGTCTCTAAATATAGACTTCCTGTCAGTCATGATGAAGTCTATCTCGTTCCTCGTCACAGTGTCGGGGCTTCGCCATGTCCACTTTCTATGAGGCTTCTTCTTAAAGAACGAATTCATCAAGAAGAGCCCCTGCGACTCCAGAAAGTTGACCAGCATCTGCCCCCTGTGGTTTCGGCGCCCGACGCCGTGGGGTCCGATTATCGTTTCGCCGCGTTCTTGTACTCCCACTTTGGCATTGAAGTCCCCCATAACAACGTTGTAGTGAGCCTTGGTGGTGCCATGTAATGCCTTGGCTATGTCTTCATACATGGCTTCGGCTATGTCGTCGCAGTATGTCGAGGTCGGCGCATATACCTGTACCACCTTCAGGGTGTACCTGTTGGTGATTTTAATTATGAGGTACGCTACCCGTGTCGACACACTGCTGACTTCCACAACGTTGTTAGTGAGAGCTTTGTTGACCAGGAAACCGACACCGCCCTGAGAGGGCCGATCACCTTCCCGAAAGTAAAACAGGTGGCCTGACTCAAGGGTTATCGTGTCCTCGCCCTGTCTTCGGACTTCGGATAACCCCAATATGTGCCAGTTTATGCGACCTAGTTCTACCTCGAGTTCAGCGAGGTGTTGGTCCAGCCGTAGAGAGCGTCCATTGTACGTAGCCAGGGTCAGGTGTTTTTGGTAGCCTTGTGTCGTAGCCCGGAGATTCTTCGCACCCCCTGCCCCGCTGTTACCGCGACCGCTACCGTGGCAGCGGACAGCGGGACTACCGGGAACTGGGGGCCTTTGCGTTTGGTGTCTTAACATATTAAGAGGTTTTTGGCCTACTATACCACGCTGGCCAGACGGGTTGGTATAGGGTTTGTTTCAAATTTTCCTTTTCTGGTCGTTGATCGGATGACGTTACTACCTTTGGTGGACTCTTACCACCAGCCAAGCAAAAGTATGGCTACTGGGGCATTCTAAGTTTTTCTTTCGCTTCCAGCCCAGTAAGGAAGAAGAAGAATTTATAACTATAACATAAAGAAATTATCATTTTCCCTCAAATTTGATAAAAAATTTAAATAGCACTGTCTAGTGACTACCTCATACACTACAACTATACTTCTTTGTCTATGTGCTATCAGTGACATTTTGTGGTAACTATTTTGATTTGTGGTGAATAAATATTTAGTCACACGCACACAGAAATGGCGCCACATATCTCTCAGATCTGTGGCGCCATCGATGTACTGTATAGGCCATAAATTGGATCAGATTGTCGATTTTTTTTAATTTCTATATAGTGTGAATGAAAATTAATGTTATTATTTTAGTTACAGGCAAAATTTTGTAAAAAAAGCACTTTTGAAAAGGTATTTTTATGGACTGCCTCGTTGAACAAGTAGGTACCGTATAATGCGTTTAGCGATCGCGGAGGATCTCGTACAAATTGTAGGACGAGCAAAATGTAGTTTTTCTTTTTCGAAAAATTCCATTTGTCTGACCTGGGATTCGAACTTAGGACATCGTGATCGCTACGCGCATTATTCGCCAATAGACTAACGCTTTCTGTCTTTCTGGTTCAAATCTTGTAATCCATTTTCATATTTTATTTATTAGTTTTATCTATCTATCTATCTATCTATAACCTCACGCCAGATCCCTTGCGGGGTAGGCAGATAGTACAGAGTTCCAACAGGTTCTTTCCTTACATACCTCTCTGGCTTCCTCGACTCTCATAGTTCGTCTAGCCTCGTTCATTAGTTTTATTTTATTTTATTAAGATATCCAATAGCATTTGACAATAGAGAGCGTCTATCCGAATGAGCTGAAATTTAGCATACGTATATAAGTTCGGTGACAATGCAATAATATAGTACATACCCTGGACCCAACTCCAGAACAGTCTTTTGATGGGGTTGAAAGGTGGCCATGGGAACATGTCAACTACACAAAATAACCACCTCGTGTTTAGGCTTGTTAAATTGGTATTGACAAGTACTATACAACCAGATGATGTTTAGGGTCTGATGATGAAGTGGCAAGGTGACCAACGGACCTACCCAAATACTCAACATAATTCCACCGTGTTTGGGTTCGTTGGATTTGTCTTGACGAGTTCTATAGACCCGGATGATTTCGAGGGTCTGATAATGGAGCTGCAGGGTAACCAATAGAACTTCTCAATTACTGAACATAATCCTGCAGTGTTTGGGCTCGTTGGATTTGTCTTGACGAGATCTTATCATGGAACCGGAGGGTGGCCAAAGGAACTACCCAACTACTCAACATAACCCCGCCTTATTTGGGCTCATTGGATTTGTCTTGACAAGTTCTCGAGTCCTACTTGCACTTGTCCAGTTATTTTTATAAAACATCATAAGTAGTGCTCGTTAGGAACGAACGGCAATAAAAGTAGGAAGAATGAAATAGGTACGCAGATTCGACGGTCGAGATACCGTCAGTGACCGACTAAGGGTGGCCCATAGCCACGTCTCTATGTAGACGTCAGTAGCAACCAGACTTGAAAGTTGCCTAATAAATACTAACTTAAATTGTCTTCAATAGGAGAAAACTTATAATTTTTACAAATTGCTATTTAAAGTTTAGCTTCAAAGAAGAAAGTTTTAACTTTAATAATGAGGTAAGGTTTGTTACTGTACAAAGTTATACTTACTAAATCGCACATTCAATGATAGGTAATAAGAATATTATATTTGAATTCTTATTTTTGTATCCGATAAAAGGCAATCTGCTGCACACAACTCATTATGAGTAGCTCGCACACCCTTCAATTATCAGGAAAGGTAGCAAGTTTGCTTCGTCAGTAATAGGATAATACCATAATGGTACACGATCGTTCCCGCCATATCCTATATTATATCCTGTGGAAGTGGCTCCGATATTCGGGTAGCTATAAGGTGTACATAACGGCTCGCAATAAGAGACGCTGCAGGAGGCAGTGTGTCCACATAAACTACCATAATAACAATAATCACAAAACAAATATTTTCTTATCTACCAAGATTATTTCGTACTGTGTCTGTATATGCGTGTTTATATGTATATATCTACGGTTAAATGTAAGTACAAATGAATATAAGAAGGTACCATTAATCTAACACTTACAACCAGTTATCTATGCACAAATATTATATTATCAATAGACAACTTATTATAGACAGACACACCCATGCTAGCAGTATTTGTATCCCGAATTGTTGCTTGAACGCCATCAGTAAGCACCTAGGTACATACTAGCGTAAACCTTTCCTAAGCTTAACAGACATACGATCTGCGAAGAAATTTGAAAAACACAAAACAAAAGGTCTGCTTTCCGAGCATCTGTGTACCCATACTCATCCATCACTCCATCTAACAATAATCTTACACTTCGAGTTTGTATATCTTGTTACTCGCATATACAGTGTGCGGTTATCGGCGGGATTTGATCCGGTCGTCCAGCGTGTGCCGAGGTGAGGTGTTTAGCCGCTAGGCCAAATTGACATTGAGGCGCCGTGGCGAGATTCCACATTACCATCAGCAATTATTAAGTTCGTTACATTTCAACATAATTATAATATTTTCATGATGAATTATACTTGCTGCCACAAGACTTTTTCCACCCGCGATAGCAAAAAATCGCTCTTGGTTTGCACTATTTGTAAACAACACTATCATGCCGCTTGTGTGCAACCAAATAAAAAGGATTGGGTGCCGGATGCAGAGTTCAAATCCATCTGGATCTGCCCGAATTGTGTTCAAGCTAAGCCTCGTAACAATAACGATGAAACACCAATTCGAATGAATACAAGATCACGGAACTACGAAATCTTCAGATCCTGAGTCAACCAAGGAAATGGATCATTTATGGAACCTGCAAGTGGTGCCGTTGGACCAGGTGAGAGATATCGTGCGGGGGGAAATCCAGGAAGCAATGAAGGAATTTAAGGATACTATGATCAACCTCAAAAATGAAATCTCAACCCTGCGAGAGAGCCTGAACTTTATTAGTGACAAATATGATAATTTAGTGAAAAGAGTTGATGACATGAGTAGTCAGTTGACTTTAGTGCATAACCATAAAAAAGATATAAGCACCATTAACTTAAAAATTAGGGAGATAGAGTCTGAACTAAATTTAAAAGACCAGTGGGCTAGGAGATCCAATGTAGAGATTGTCGGACTTCCAGAAAGAAAAGGCGAACAGTTACTTGAGTCTTCACAAATATTGCTAAAACGGTTAATTTCCCACTTGATCCTCAAAAGGACATTGATTTTGTAACTAGAGTTGCCCCATTGGACAAGAATACGAAAAAACCGAAACCAGTAATTGTTCGATTTATCTCAAGATACAGAAAGGATGATTTCTTGGCTAAAGTCCGTTCCGTCAAGGAATTCAGAGCGTTAGACCTAGGGTTCTCGCAAAACCTTTCTAGATTATACTTTAACGATCACCTGACTAAGTCAAATAAAGTATTACTACAAAGCGTTAAAAATATCGCAAAGGAAAAACTTTATAAATATATATGGGTGCGCAACTGTAATATAATGGTGCGTAAATCTGATACAAGTCCTGTGATTTATATCGGTTGTCAGGATGATTTAAAAAAGTTGAAATAAGCGCAAATATATATTTTGGAAGGTTTGATTTTTGTTTTAAAATTGAATTGATATTGAATGTGTATTTATTAATTTGTTTTATGGATAATTGTTATTATATTTTCACGATCATTTTAATTTTTCTAAATTATAATTTAATTTTTACTTTGCTGGAGAACTTTATTATAATAGGGTACATTATTTTTTAGAACACAAATACTTTCATTTTATTAAATTGACACCTATGATTGTTTTGGCTGTTGACATCAGATATTGTACTCATAGATTGATTCAAGTAGTATTGTGTCGTTATTATAGTGTACTTTGTAATAAATGGACCAATTAAACATATTTTATCAGAATGTTCGTGGACTACGAAGCAAAACAAACACTTTTTATAGAAATATTATTGCTAATGATAAGTACGATATTATTTTTCTCAGTGAAACATGATTGTTGCCGGGAATATTTAACTCGGAACTTTTTGATTATAATTTTGTTGTTTATCGATGAGACCGGGACTACACGTCCAGGAGAGACAGTATGGGTGGGGGCGTGCTGATAGCTATCCGGAAGGGAATTTTGGTATCTAACATATCTATCAATCCATCAAATAATGAACAATCGGCTGATATAGTAACTATTAGTATATCAATAAATAATGGAAATAATATGAGTATATGTCACATGTATTGCTGTTATTTTCCTCAATGTCAGTCTCAGTTTTTCGATGAAGTTACATTTTTCGAAAGAGTGTCAGACTTAGTTCTTCAACATCCTGAGGATAGTTTCTTCATAGTTGGCGATTTTAACATCAGAAGTGCGTCTTGGGAACGTGACGAGCAAACTCAGACTATTAATTTGAAGGATGATTGTAATGATCAACTGGTTTTAGCGTTGTCGGGCTTCATTTCTTTTAATTGCTTTAATCAGCATAACTGTATTCCTAATGTCAGTGGCAGATGTTTGGACTTAGTGATAAGTAACTTTGGATGTTTAGTTACTCGATCGTTGACGCCTCTGGTTAAGGAAGATAACCACCACCCTTCTCTGGATATAAAAATGTTTGGAATAGCTTCAAAAACCTTACATGCTCCGGCGCGCTTAGTGCGTTTGTTTAGAAGGTGCAATTATGACGACATAGGGGTAGCTTTGTCTGGAATCGACTGGGATACCTGTTTCCAAGGTTTGGATATTGATTCGGCAGTCAGTTGTTTTTACAGGATTTTAAACAATATAATATCAATTTACGTTCCTACTAGATCAATACGTAATGACTCCAATTACCCAGTTTGGTACTCATTGGCCTTGATTAAAATTGTGAAGGAGAAACTAAAATTTCATAAGAAATGGAAACGATACGGTCGTTATGCTGATTATTGTACTTTTTCGATGCTTCGTGAAAGGCAAAAGAAACAGGAAATTGTTAGCTATGATTCGTATATTTCTAAATGTGAAATAAACATTTTAAAATGCAGTAAGCAGTTTTGGACATTTATTCGATCCAAAAGGAATACTGGAGATCTACCTGACAGTTTCTCTCTCAACGAAAAATCCTCTTCTGAAGGTAGCACCATATGCGAAATGTTTAATGAACATTTTAACTCCGCTTTCTGCAGAAATGTTGCAAATATTACTGGCTGTGAGCCTTTCCATGGCTGTGTTGACTTGTCCTCTATTAATATCTCCGGTGAAATCATGTTGAGATATTTTAAAAAACCTGATATTTCTAAAGGAGCTAGGCCGGACGGGGTTCCTCCATTATTTTTGCGCAACTGTTGTGAACAAATTTATTATCCGTTGTATCTCCTTTTTAAGCAGTCACTGTCTTCTGGATCAGTGCCTTTGATGTGGAAGAAGTCATATGTTGTGCCAATTTTTAAGGGGGGAGACAAACACAGCGTAGCAAATTACCGTCCCATCTCAAAACTGAGTGTTATACCAAAGTTATTTGAGCGCATTATTTATGATTTTCTTGCTCCTGCCGTTCGACCCCATATTATAGAACAACAGCATGGTTTTTTACAAATAAAATCAACTGAAAGTAATCTTTGCGAGTTTGTTGACGTATTGACTAATGCAATGGAAAGTGGTTCTCAGGTAGATGTGGTCTATACTGACTATTCCAAAGCTTTTGATAAAATAAATCATGACATACTACTCAGTAAGCTTTTTAGGTTTGGAATACATGGTGATTTATTACGCTGGCTGGAGTCCTACTTGAGGGATCGGTCTCAGGCAGTTACTGTTAAAGGTTTTTGCTCTACATTTATTCCTGTCCCTTCGGGAGTGCCCCAGGGATCGCATCTGGGTCCTTTACTTTTTAATATTTTTATCAATGATGTCGCCTCAGTCTTCAGGAGTTCTTCTTTTCTTTTATATGCCGATGACAAAAAGATCTTTAAAACAATTAATTCACCTGAAGATTGTATCCGTCTACAAGACGACATCAACAACTTGGCTGAGTACTGTCATCGCAATATGCTGTTCTTGAATTGCCGCAAATGTAGTGTTATAACGTTTTCACGCAAAAAGAATAACATTTTATATAATTACAGCATAAATGGGCAGACCCTGCATAGAGCCACCCTCGTAAGGGATTTAGGTATTAATCTTGATTCCAAACTTCTATTTGAAAACCATATAAACGAAATTTTTTAAAAATCTTATCGTCTTTTAGGTTTTATTCTTAGAGTTTGTAGAGACTTCAAACAAAATTCCACCCTTCTTCTTTTATATAGATCTTTTATTCTACCTATATTGGAGTACTGTTCGGTTGTTTGGAATCCTCAGTATAAAGTTTACATTGACAAGTTGGAATGGATTCAAAACAAGTTTACAAACCATCTAGTTTATCGTTCTAATCGCTATAAACTACCAGCCCCAACCACATTAATGGCTCTTTCGGATCGAAGGCTAATTAGGGACCAAAAGTTTCTTTATAAAATACTTAATAACCATGTTGATT
Organism: Phalera bucephala; assembly: GCA_905147815.2. Classification (NCBI taxonomy): domain Eukaryota; kingdom Metazoa; phylum Arthropoda; class Insecta; order Lepidoptera; family Notodontidae; genus Phalera; species Phalera bucephala. The sequence continues at coordinate 762,821 of LR990625.1, forward strand.
CCTCGTATCTATTAAGTAAAGTCCTATTTAAGTGCCCCCGCATAAATGCTAGAAAGACAAACTTGTTTCAGCCAACTACGGCCAAAACTAATTATGGTGCAAATACATTTATTTGTCGTTCATGTAAGAACAATAATAAGTGATCAAACGAACTTACCTGAAGTGAAGTTCGATCATTATTATACGAAGTCCTTCGTTCGAAGATATAAACATGCAGCAGCTCTCTCTACTCGCTTGGCAAGCCGCTAAGTTTTTTAGAAACGTCAACGCCTCTTCTATGGTATCTGTGGACATAACCTCTGCGACCATTCCTTTTAGAAGTAGTACATTTCAACTTTACCAACGGGCAGGGCGGGTTGGGTACTTATATCTTCGAACGAAGGACTTCGTATAATAATGATCGAACTTCACTTCAGGTAAGTTCGTTTGATCACTTATTATACTGTGTCCTTCGTTCTCGATATAAACATGCAGCTGTTTAGAGCTATAAGGGTAAAGTTGAAGTATACCACATGAATGTCATTTTTAAGCGTGAGCTCTAAAACATAATATGTCATGAGTACATTTGTATAACACATTCCTGTTGTTTGCATTGCTACACAACACAAATACAACATATATTGTTTCTTACAACCAGTCTGTCTAACTTATTCAAAATAAATTTATTTAATCAAATTCTATAACATGTTATGTTATATAGCGTAGATCCATCCCAACAAAATTCTTTAAAGCACCTGTTATAGCACACCTGTTGTCCATAACTCATTACTACCGGGTAATAATAATCAATCATTACTTATCAGATATCAGTGCATTCTCCATCTGTTATGTCTTCTATATATAGATTTTTTTTTTTTTTTATATGAGTCTCTTTATATAACGAGAGTTTAGGAATTACCGATCCAGAACTTTGTTTATATGAAATTAATCCCTTTATAATAATTCTTGTATCATAGAAAACCCTTCCGAAACGAACTATGAGAGTGGAGGAAGCCAGTAAGTAAAGAATCTGTTGGAACCCCGCACCCCCCTGCCTACCCCGCAAGGGGTCTGGCGTGACGATATAGATAGAAATTCTTACTGTGTACTAGATCTGGAAACAAAGTATGTTAGTACCCAATATATAACAATATAAGACAAATAAGACAGGGAAACCTGTTTCCCCACTAAAGTGTCTTCCAAGTGGGGCTTTTTTTTATATTTTTTTTTATCAAATGATCTCGTTTTTGAGTACAGTACCAGACAAAGGCTACAAATTATATTGGTGATTATAAGGATGCTTTGCTATAATTACTTATTTAATTTATGATAAAGTATTTTCCTTTATGTCAAAGTTCGGTTATATTTAATGTTAGTTATATTTATAATCTTTAAAGATGTACATATACCAAAATTTAACATTTTTGTACTAGAGGCCTTTGTACTAATGTCCTTATCTAGAGCTATTCCTCACATAAGGCTATGTACATTAACTATATGATCTCGCCCCCCCCCCCCCCCTCCCCCATTTTTGGGTTTGGAACGAAGGGCAGTGCTGATGTGTGGTAACCTAATTTAACCTGCCCCACTGTTAAACTATACTACTACTATTATTATATATTTCGAAACTATCCCGGAATCATTTCCATGTCCTGAGTGGTCAATGCTAAATATTTATGTATCACTTAACAATTCGTTCTTGCGCAATAACGCCCGCGAACATTCATTTTTGGCAATACGATCGGGCCACCCCTGACCCGTTATATTACTGATGAAAATTATACTCAAATTTACTAATTTAGTAATGACTTAAGTAGCGAATAAGTCACAGGCAACTAGACCAAACCACGGACTATAACTTTATGATATTGGGAATCCTTTTCATAACTTAACTTTTTCATACCCTTAAATGCCACACTTAATCTGCTTCTTTGTATGTGGCTGTTTTTTATAAGTAGCAACTGTAATGAGTAACTTTCTAGTAAGTTCTAGATTTCCAACTGTGAGAATTGAGTGTCACTTAACTTATACATGTAGTACCTACGTATCATTCATATTTCATTTAATATCATAATATTTTTTGCGCCCTCGCCTACCCACTTGGGATCTGGCGTGCTCTTATAATTAATAATAAATAAATAATATCAAGTTCCCTAAGACTAAGGTTATTGCAGATACTACCTAATATTTATCATACCTGTGATAAAAATATACTTTTGATTATTCTTGTTTAAGATAATCTATACTTTTAAATATTGTAACTCAATATTTCATCAACTATATCATGTCAACCTAATATCGTTAAATTTTTAAATAGGTATTATTAGTAAGTCATTTGCATGACTTTATTTTCTTTTTATATATAGATACATTAATAAGATACATGTAACATGTGGATGTAATAATTTAAATGTAACAATATGAAAAATGCAAATTTTTTGTATGACATTTCCAATTCAATATTTTTACACTGAACCACCTTCAAATAAATTACAGCATGTATAGTGCTCTAAAACCACCTGTTTCCATAATAGTAGCAGGTTGTGTTTGTGTCATATCTCCGACATCCTAACTGTACCAGAACCATCACTGGTGCTCAATATAAATGTGCACATTCAAAACTAAACACAAACTTATTTTTTTTATAGTTATTAATTACTTGAATAATTTTATTTGATTATATATTATTTATTGATTATCATATTATCAAACAAAAGTACAATAAAAACATCTAATTCTTCAATTCATGAATTGATGTATAATCTTTCCTCTGTGTGTCTCAAATTTCTAATGTATTAATTACACTATAAATGATGCAGGACGTAACTAAAAACCAAAACCATTGAACTCATTACCCAATAGAAAGCTGAATAGCTCCTAATAAATTTTTATTAGTATATTTAATATGACTCTAATGTCTATTATTAGCATTGAGTTTCTTTGTGGGATAAGGATTATAGCACCGTTGTGATCATCTATCTTTAATTAAATTCTAATGAGAATGGCTATAAATTGTATATCAATCATTAAAAATTATGTTTCTAATAATAATGTTTCTATACATAATGTTAAATATATGTAGGACCAGATTTTTTAACCTTCACTTGTCTGGATTACTTGCAGTATTTGCACAAAACCCATAAAGTTATGTTTGCCGTTGAAGGCAGACAGACACACATTTTTATTAGTGTCATAGATACATTGTTACATACCAAAGTCAGTGAATACCTTTAGCCTCCAATATTATGGTTTATTTGTAACAGCCATGTTGTATTCCTGAATGTTTAACTGATTTTTTCAGTAACATAAAAAAAACAAAACAAGCCTTTATGTAAAAAGCCTAGCAAGCTTTTCTTACCTCACATTCTCTGGTAGGAGACTTCCAATGTCCATTGTGATTTGTTTTTGGTGGGCTGATAGGTACACTGTAGGTACATTTATACATACATTTGTGGATAGGTGTACATTTTTACACACCGGATGAGGATTGTTGTTCTATATTGGTTACAACACTGGTGGTTTCTTGAAATTTAAACTACTGCTTATGAATAGATAGTTATAATTCCATCTTGGTACTCCACTATAATAACCTTATTTAATACAAAATATATACTGCTGACCACAAAGGTTCTTATCCCAATCAATGTTTCATGACTGTATTGTTAAGACTCATCTTCCCTGGCTACCCTGCAAGGGGTCTGGGCTGATAATATTGATAATTATTAGTTTTATGTTAACTGGATAGACCAGGTATTTTATATTATATTTTAAGGATGTATGTGTGTAACACAAATTATTGTACAACTTGCCTGTCCCAGCATCGGTAGGCTGTGATATTATATTTGGAATATTTCCACAATTCTGTTGCTTGTCAGTTATAACAGGCATTGTTATAAGTAGAGACTACTTTGGCTCATCTGTTTATAAACCCTGTTCAGGGATAAATATTGCAAGGTTTACCTTTTTAATACAAGTGCTCATAATATTGCACAATTCTTTGTGTAATAAGCTCCACTTTGGGCTATTTTAGGATTATTATACAAGTATGTCTAATAATGAAATCAATGCAAAACATTATGTTTCTGCAAAGGGGTGGCTTATGTTATTAATAATATATTGTTATTCATAAATTCATAAACAATGTCCCTTTAGTTACCCTTTCAGAAAGTCTCCTTTAGGAGATATAATATCACAAATTGCTTATAGTTTATAGCAATAGTCTTTGTATTTACTGTTTAAGGTATGTATGTTGGGTAACATTTTAGTTTCTTACCATTGTAGAAATGTGAACTGCACAGGAGCACCTCATGGGTGAAACCTATGAGTAGTATGACCTTCAGCACATATCTCGTATGGGCCCCAAGTCTTGCGGATCACGCCGATGCATCTCGTACACCGCTCGTGTCCTTGAATTACCGTTAAGTCTTGCGGACCACGTCGATGCATCTCGTACATCGCCCGTGTCCTTAAATAGGCATCGATCCTTAACAATCATTATTGATTAATGTCCCCGCTTATTTCTCTTATTAGAGGTATTACCTTGTCAATTCATAGACGGTTAAAAATTGTTTGCAGGTATATTGCGTGTTAAACTGTTTTTACACGAAGAGGGACATGAGACTTCGTAAGTTTACTTTTCGAGTGAAGACTTTACAAGTCTTAATATAATAAAACTCACGTCTCCAAATATTCGATATTATATACATAAACAAGTTAAGCTGAAAACGCCACAAATAAACAACTATCAGTTGATCTTTTTTGAATGTACTCTTTTGTCAAGACGTAAAATATTTCTGAATTTGCCTATACGATGTTTTAAATTTATTTCACAACATCACTTGAGTATATAAAAACCTTTTGTTATATAATTTCACTGCTACGATTATTTGATTAAATTAAATGTCGACCAAAACTTTATTACAAGGCATCGGCTGCCACGCTAAAAGAAAGAAAATGGTCGCAGAGGTTATGTCCACAGATACCATAGAGGAGGCGTTGACGTTTCTAAAAAACTTAGCGGCTTGCCAAGCGAGTAGAGAGAGCTGCTGCATGTTTATATCGAGAACGAAGGACACAGTATAATATAAGGTTCTCCGACATAGATTTATTTTCTTTACCAATTACATCATTTAACAGCTCTCTTATAAAATCTTTAAAATCTTAACTCTTATGCTAACCTATGACTTGTTGACTTTCTTCTATTAAATATTAATATGTTTCACTTATTAGTGGAAACTTGATTGGATTGTGAACTCTTTAACAGTTATTTTAAGATTTAATACTATTGTTTTGTGTGTTTCCCAAATATACCTAAAATAAAATAAAAAAATAAAAACCTCAATAAACTTTCAATACCTTTAACAAACATTTCCAAGAAGGCAATGTTAAAAATAGCCCATTCTTTTGTTTTAAATAAAACCAATTTTCAAAAGAACTCGCACTTTAGGTAGCAGCCGCACAATTTATTAAATCGACTATTCGATACAATCAATGGTCACCTCTTTTGTTCGTCATGCTTTGTTGTGCCACAAAATCGCCATTTGCTATTTATATTTTGTAGCTTTATACTCTGATTTATTTTTTCCTATCCAATATATAAAAAATAGATTTCGAAACAGATTGTAATAAACGGTAACAAAGGCAAAATATTTATATTATTAAGGATAGTATGTACTTACTATATTAAGTGGCTTGAATAAAAGTTGACTCGACATAAAATGTAAGTAAGTACGTAAGGAAATAATCTTAGGGAAAAATATTATGCTGAGCTCATACCGAAACACAGACTTTCCTCTTCAAATTGATTAAGAATGATCACTTTTATAGTTGTAGCGAATACATGGATTTTTCTCCATTTATCTATATTCAAAATAGCTTCTTTGAATGCCTCATTATGACAATTTTTAACAATTCCTAATACTGTAAAAGCATTCCGAAGATCTCAGACTACCCTTCCGTGGTCATGATCTAAGGTTACTAGAATTGTCTATACGGAATATATAGATTATTCTATGTACTTAAAGCGCGTGACACAGATTAAGCAGCGGTGCTTTGCGCGATACATCTAAATCACGTGAAAGCCACTCCGGACGATCCTAATAGCTCCATCCGTCTTCTGTAGCCCCGGTACGTAGTGTTGCTTGTCGCTCACATACTCTTAACGCAACTAAGGTAAGGGGGATACAAGTACCGACTTTAGACATCGCTCCACCTTTGACAAGGCATGATTAACAGAGCTTTGTACTTACTCAGTTGGGAGAAAATTCTTTTGAATACCTACATGTTTCCAACCGATACCTATTTTGACCTTGATTCCTAAATTTACATTCTGGTCTATTTAAAAACCGATCCCGATTAACGAATTATTCAAACTAAAACAAAAGTCGTTACTATCTATATAATGATACGCCATCCTTGTCATATTACAAATTTACTAAATAAACATGAACTTTACAGCACGTTTACCAGGATTGTTAAAAAAAATTAATCATCGTGTTTAAAACATGTTTTACACAGTACTTTGGACTGTTTCTAATATGTATTTTAAAAAATGGCTTAAACACGCAGCGGCACGCGGCGGCGCGGCGCACTGCCCAAGACAACTACTGGTCGGGAACAGGTCGCCGTGTTTCATTCTAGTCACTATAAAACGGAGTACCTGTCTCCAACAAAAATAAACCTCAACATAACCATTAGTTTGGAAATTACTAAAAGATAGCTACGATTTTAAGACAAACAACAGCCATATTATCTTCATAGCAATGATCAAAGACACTGAGAATTTCAAATATTTACATGACGTCAAACTAATTTTGGATAGTTTATGATAAGCGTCTGAATTACTACCGGGATTATAAGTCGATGTCAAACATTTTTAATTCATATGTTTGTTTGCTTATTAATACGTCCACCCACGTTTTCTTTACAAAACTTACCTAACCTACTTACCTTTACTAATGATATACCTGTATCATAAGTGAAGGTAAGCAAAATTTAATTTAAATTTATATCTGAAGCAACATTTGAGTTGTCTAGGCTAACGGGTCGTTATTCATCATTATGAATACTGATCCGTTGCCTCATTAGGCAGTAACACCCAATTTACATGTATTCGCGGGGGCCCTTGTAAACGAGCGCGAGCTGGCTTTGTTCTGCGCACACACCAGCGATGAAATTATTCGTTTGATATTTAATAACCCCGACCCACAAATACAACTCCGCCATCACTCGCAACATCCCTCGCGGGAATTATCTTCCAACAAGATGAGTATTGCTCACAAATATTTTGAATGAACCGACAGGAAAAGAGGTCATTGTAATCAATCTATCAGTAAACTGCTTATTGTAATCAGGGGATTATTGTAAACGCGAATAACCTACTACAATACCAACATAAAACAAATAATTGTGGGTTACTAAGATTTGTCCCATTCCGGTATTGAACGTTTTTACTCCAAAACCTCGAAAATCTATCAAAATATTCTCTTGAAATAAAACTATTTTTTCGGATTTTATCGCGGTTTATTTTGATTTTTAAGTTCCCGACGTTTCGAGTGCTTTGCAGCTCCCATGGTCACGGGAAGGACTGAGGTGTTAGACGTCCAAAAGGCATAGTTGTTGCGGGGTACCCTCAAACTTCTTAATTATTTTTGTTTCTGTTGGTCCGATCTACGCAGAATGAGCTCACGGTGTCTTGAGGTCTTGCAGTGTTATGCTTGGTTTTAGATTTGATTATATTAATTACTGGATCCCAAGACGATGGAAGCACCCAGCCATCTTCTCTATTGAAATTAGGATGTTTTTTAATTTCAATAGCCTCGCGAACCATCCTTGGTAGGAATCGGTGTTCTTTCACGAGGATTTGTGGTCTATCAAATCTGATGTTATGGCGGGTGCGGTCAAGGACATGTTCACAGACTGCAGACTTTTTTGAGCGACGGTGTTTTAGGTCAGCTATGTGTTCTTTAACCCGAGTTTTTACTGGTCTTTTTGTTTGTCCTATGTAAGAGAGACCACATTCACAATCAAGCTTGTATACTCCTGCATCTTGAAGAGGGATGTGACACTTGACAGATGGTAAAAACTGACTGATCTTCTTTGGCGGCTTATAAAATGTTTTAATTGAAGCACGCTTCAAGATGTAGCCAATCTTGTCTGTGACTCCTCTTATGTAAGGCAGTACAGCAGGGAGACGCTCGACTGTGGCTGGTTTCACTCGGTCACTGTGACGTTGGCGTGGGACTCGAAGCTTATTGTCGTGCAGGACTTGCTTGACATGTTGAAGCTCGGCAGCCAGATGTTTCTTGTCACAGATCCCTTGTGCTCTCTGAAACAAAGATTTACCCACAGTAGCTAACTGTGATGGATGGTGGTGAGATTCACCGTTTAAGTACCTATCAGTATGGAGAGCACAAGGGATCTGTGACAAGAAACATCTGGCTGCCGAGCTTCAACATGTCAAGCAAGTCCTGCACGACAATAAGCTTCGAGTCCCACGCCAACGTCACAGTGACCGAGTGAAACCAGCCACAGTCGAGCGTCTCCCTGCTGTACTGCCTTACATAAGAGGAGTCACAGACAAGATTGGCTACATCTTGAAGCGTGCTTCAATTAAAACATTTTATAAGCCGCCAAAGAAGATCAGTCAGTTTTTACCATCTGTCAAGTGTCACATCCCTCTTCAAGATGCAGGAGTATACAAGCTTGATTGTGAATGTGGTCTCTCTTACATAGGACAAACAAAAAGACCAGTAAAAACTCGGGTTAAAGAACACATAGCTGACCTAAAACACCGTCGCTCAAAAAAGTCTGCAGTCTGTGAACATGTCCTTGACCGCACCCGCCATAACATCAGATTTGATAGACCACAAATCCTCGTGAAAGAACACCGATTCCTACCAAGGATGGTTCGCGAGGCTATTGAAATTAAAAAACATCCTAATTTCAATAGAGAAGATGGCTGGGTGCTTCCATCGTCTTGGGATCCAGTAATTAATATAATCAAATCTAAAACCAAGCATAACACTGCAAGACCTCAAGACACCGTGAGCTCATTCTGCGTAGATCGGACCAACAGAAACAAAAATAATTAAGAAGTTTGAGGGTACCCCGCAACAACTATGCCTTTTGGACGTCTAACACCTCAGTCCTTCCCGTGACCATGGGTGCTGCAAAGCACTCGAAACGTCGGGAACTTAAAAATCAAAATAAACCGCGATAAAATCCGAAAAAATAGTTTTATTTCATGTGTAATATTCGCGTAAATCTAAGAACTCAGTATGTGAACCAGTACGGACTGGAAATCGCAAATAAGATACGCCGGTTAGAAGATCTCAAGACTAAGCGCGCAAGATTTACAACATCCCTAAATTTCTTGAAGAGATGCAGAGACCACAATCTCATTCCTACGTGTGTCAAGATATCCACCAAGAAAGGCATACGAGGAAGCGCTAAGATCCTAAACCAGGCAAGTAAAAAGTTGTTACGAACGGTGATTCATCAAACGCGTTCCGATCTACACCACCTCAGCAGAAATATAGAGATTTCATCCAATGAATTAAAGACAGTGTTAACTACATTTGATTTTAATAAATGCATTGATACTTTAAATAAGCGTGAAACATCTAAATATAATGAATGCAAAAATAAACACATAATAAAATATAATAAATTAACAACTAAATCAAATGTCAAGAACAAATCATTACGGTGTAACGAAACGCAACCGTGCACCATAGACAACGAATCACGCGCAGTCATCAATCTGTCAAAACAAACATTGGATGAAAACATCGTAAAAGTCCTATCTAAAGGTTTAAATTATGCTGTAACACCTCGAAGGATACCATATGAGGAAATTATCAGCGCCGTTGAAGATGTCCTATCCAAAAATAGTATAGGGAGGGAAGATTCGGAGGCAATACGTCAGGATGTCTCATCCATGTTACGTCGAAGTTCAGTGCCCAAACTAAATCTTCCTAAAAATCAATATTTAGCGTTGAAAACCTTACGCAATAGGAAGGATATCACTATTCTCCGCGCGGATAAAGGTAATGCTACGGTCATAATGGATACGTCAGATTACAATGTCAAAATACAAGAACTTTTATCGGATGCAAACACATACAAAAAGGTCAAGACAGACCCAACCACCAGTATATTAAAACAATCTAATGATTTAATAAAGAAACACTCCGAAACATTGAATCTGGACGTCAAATCACTAATACCTTCGTGCGCAAAACCACCACAGTTGTATGGGCTCCCAAAAATTCATAAACCGAATGCTCCCCTACGTCCAATTGTTAGCCAAATCGACACACCAACCTACAGATTGGCTCAGCACGTAGCGAAAGTGCTCTCGCCACTCAGAGGACACACAAGAGCACATGTTAAGGATTCATACCATTTTGTTAGTGAGATCAAAAATCTACATCTCACTGACAATGAAACTATGGTCAGTTTCGATGTCCAGTCACTATTCACATGCTTACCTGTACAAGACTGTGTCGAAATTGTAGAAAGGAAACTAGCGGAGAACAACATGCCAGCGGAATACTCAGAACTATTGAGACACTGCCTTACATCTGGCTACCTACTGTGGAAGGAGCAGTTCTACAAGCAAGTAGATGGTGTGGCGATGGGCTCCCCTGTATCTCCCATTGTTGCCGATATATTCATGGAAGACTTTGAGGAGACAGCCCTTCGTACCTCACCTGTAAAGCCAAGTTTCTACAAGCGGTACGTAGATGATACTTTCACAATATTACCATCTGACAAAATTAATGTATTCCTTAATCATCTTAACTCCATTAACCCTAAAATTCAGTTTACAATGGAGTTGGAGGCAAACAATTCCCTAGCTTTCCTAGATGTTTCAGTAATCCGTAACCCCAACAACACCTTAAGCCATACGGTTTATAGAAAAAAGACCCATACTGATAGGTACTTAAACGGTGAATCTCACCACCATCCATCACAGTTAGCTACTGTGGGTAAATCTTTGTTTCAGAGAGCACAAGGGATCTGTGACAAGAAACATCTGGCTGCCGAGCTTCAACATGTCAAGCAAGTCCTGCACGACAATAAGCTTCGAGTCCCACGCCAACGTCACAGTGACCGAGTGAAACCAGCCACAGTCGAGCGTCTCCCTGCTGTACTGCCTTACATAAGAGGAGTCACAGACAAGATTGGCTACATCTTGAAGCGTGCTTCAATTAAAACATTTTATAAGCCGCCAAAGAAGATCAGTCAGTTTTTACCATCTGTCAAGTGTCACATCCCTCTTCAAGATGCAGGAGTATACAAGCTTGATTGTGAATGTGGTCTCTCTTACATAGGACAAACAAAAAGACCAGTAAAAACTCGGGTTAAAGAACACATAGCTGACCTAAAACACCGTCGCTCAAAAAAGTCTGCAGTCTGTGAACATGTCCTTGACCGCACCCGCCATAACATCAGATTTGATAGACCACAAATCCTCGTGAAAGAACACCGATTCCTACCAAGGATGGTTCGCGAGGCTATTGAAATTAAAAAACATCCTAATTTCAATAGAGAAGATGGCTGGGTGCTTCCATCGTCTTGGGATCCAGTAATTAATATAATCAAATCTAAAACCAAGCATAACACTGCAAGACCTCAAGACACCGTGAGCTCATTCTGCGTAGATCGGACCAACAGAAACAAAAATAATTAAGAAGTTTGAGGGTACCCCGCAACAACTATGCCTTTTGGACGTCTAACACCTCAGTCCTTCCCGTGACCATGGGTGCTGCAAAGCACTCGAAACGTCGGGAACTTAAAAATCAAAATAAACCGCGATAAAATCCGAAAAAATAGTTTTATTTCATGTGTAATATTCGCGTAAATCTAAGAACTCAGTAAAATATTCTCTAATGAACTGTTAGAGTCGCTCAAAACGTAATTCTTAACTATTCTACACACAGAGTCACGGGCGGAGCGCACTGCCGCGATGCCTAGCAATAAATATTCGTCATCTCACTTTATGCACATTTGTGACACCACCAATAAGTACTTTTTTATTCTATCCTTCATAAACAAATGCATATACAAGGTGTAATAAACGCAAGACCCGAAATTGGTATGTTCTAAATCAGTAACTGAATTAACTCCAAAAATTTTTAATATATCTTTTTTATTTTTAAATTTACAAAAGTGTTGTTACTCCTTTAGTACGCTATAATAAACTAAATGTATTCTTAATTCAAAGCAATACGGAGATTTCAAATGCATTTCTAAAACGTAATTCTCAATATGCACACATACACGTGCAGTTTTCTTTGTTAATTGGGGTATAAAAGTGCTTAAAAAAGTGGTAAAAAATGTTAAATTTGGAAAACTGGTCTTCGTTTTGAATTTGTGAAGCAATTATCTAATCGGGTTGTCTGAGGTCTTGCGTTATTTACGATACACCTTGTATATTCTTTCGTGATTATATTTCTTCACAAATAAAAAGCAAACCAACAATAAACTACGGTACAAAACTAGTGAACGGGTCACGTTTCTGCGTGCTAAATATTTCCGGCGCGGCGTGACGCGGCCGCCGCGAACACAACTTACGAGCAGGGCCTTTATTCGCTATCACCAATTAAACACATCACATGACGCGGTACGATAACTTCGTTAAATGACCGTTCAATGGGTCTGCAGCGACATACTAAAGACCATTACACGATCTTTTCACGAAGTTATCGTAACGCGTCGCGTTTGGGCATAACCGATAAGAGTCCAGCATGAATTCGTAATCAGTGCCAAAAATGAAAATTCATGCTATCGATGCGACTGCTCTCCGGCAGAAAACCAGCCTATTATAGTTTTAAATTAAGAGAAGAGATACAAAATAGAAGCTTTAACCTCTTGCATGTATATCACCGACAGAAGTTTATTTATTCTAATAGGTAGTACTAGGAATAGCAAATATAATAGTTTTTTTTTGCGGGTAGGTGCAAAAAAGTACAAATGTATCTAGAATACTAAAATTTCATATTTTAAACAAGTATTTTTAGCTACTTCATCTCCCTATATGTTTTTGTTAATCTGGATAAATAGTACTCACGTTTGTTGCATATTTACGTGACATTGGCACCACTTTGCATCACGTGCCAGCATATTACTACACAAACTATTACACTTGTTCATCACTGACTGGTACTGCACCAAGACTCAACTGGAAGAGATTATATCTGCACAGAAAAGTCTCTAGGAGAGCTTCATGAAAAAGATGGGTGAGCTTGAAGGGCAAATTCAAAGTGCTGGCCCCTCTAAAGACACTGTGGCTGAGGTTACGGAAGAGTTGCGGACATTCAGGGAGCTCATCTTCAACATGCTAGGACTGCTCCGAAGACAAATTACTGAGTGCACCAAGCAGATAGATATGTTCGAGACCAGGCATCGCCGGAAAGCACTGATCTTTTTACGAGTTGGTGAAGTGGATGATGAGAATGTCAGAGCTGCCATCTTGGACACCTTTCACAAGACACTGGGTCTCAAGAGTCTAACTGAATCGTCCATAAATATCTGCCATAGACTTGGGAGACCGAGCAAAGATCAGCACAGGCCTATTCTTGTCAGATTTTCCAATCATGATGACAAACACTCAGTCTGGAGAGCTAAGACTCGGCTGAAAGGTTCTTCCATTTCAGTCAGGGAGTTCTTGACAAAGACCAGGCAAGCCATTTTTGGGGAAGGCGCGTTTGCATTTTGGTGTGCGTTCCTATTGGACCCAGGACGGGGTCATTGTGTTGAAAGGCCCAGATGGAAGCCGACACCGAATCACATCACTGGACGAGTATCCAAAAGGGCTGGAGGGATCTTCTTCGAGCGGAGGCACAGGTGAGGCCGGGGGAAATCTGTTAGAGAGTGCGACACGAAAATAATAATATTTTGTTTATTTAGAAATACATACCAAGCACGAACATTTTTAATATTCCTTATTTACTTTTATTCTGTTTGTAATGTTGTCGTTGTAAAATCTGTTACATTTTCTTTTTCTTCTCTCTTTTTTTACATCGTGCTTATTGTCACTTCTGTAAGTCTTATCGTTTTGCGCTTCCTTTCTTTATATAATTACATTAAGTTTTCTTTTCAGTTGATCCTTGCCATCATTTATGAAACGCAATGATTATTTATGATAAATTATTATGCTTTTGCAATTCCGTAGGTACCGTCATTTATTGTGATTATAGTTGCGGTCCGAATCGTGCTGGTATCGGTACTGGCATACCGAAGGTCAAAGCGCAGCAAGTTGTTGACGCAGTCTCGCGTCGTTTACTCGTTTATTATAAGGGCGTTAGTACCGGTCATATCGCGGTTCGGACTGTAGACTACATCTAAGAATTGTCAATGGATACTTCCAATTGAGTGCGTTCCAAGTGTGTTCAGAATGCAAAATATATAAATTTATCATGATGGCTACCTCATTAACTATTTTGACTATAGTCCTTTTATGGTTCAAGTTACGTAATTTTTTTTTTTATAAAGATACTGTGTATTTTTATGTTTGTTTTGTTTCTTTTTCATATATTATTTTTTCTTTATTTAAGCTTCCTTGCAAGGCTACGTAAGCCTTTTTTTTGTCACTTTGTATTTATTTTTATTTGCTGTCGTTAGTTGCTAAGCGTTATATATATATATATATATATATATTCTCCACCTTTCTTTTAAAATCGTAGCTAAATCTCCCTCCGACTATTCAGCCTCCGCCTAGTTTCTTTTCCTTGAGGTTTGGGTCAAAGGCACGAAAACTATTATTAGTGTCGTGTATTGTCCTCCCACCATTGACTACTTCACCGAATTCGAAGCGGTTCTAGAGTCCTTGGGGACTGACTATATACATCACATCATCATGTGCGATTTTAACACTAATCTCCTAGCCGCCGTTTCACCCCGTTCCTGCAATCTCCTGCACTTCATTGAGTCAGCCAGCTTACATATTCTGCCCCTTCAAGCCACACATCTTAATATCAATGGCGACGACACCTGGCTTGACTTAATACTGACATCTCACCCTTCACTTGTTTTCTCGCATGGGTAACATGATGCTTCAGGTTTTTCTTATCATGACCTTATTTTTCTTTCTTATATCTTATAATCCCCTAAACCCCAAACCAAGGTACTGCACAGGCGTTGTTTTGCTCGTATAAACATAGGCAAATTACCAAAAGACGTTTCTAAAATAACCTGGGAACCCCTCATAGAAGCCGATACGATCGAAGAAAAGGTACGCCTGTTTAATATAAAGGTAATTCGTGTCGTTGTGACAAAATATGTCGCTTCATGGTAACAATAGTTCTGCATAATCTTCTTCCCCTGATCACACACATTATCAACTTTTCCTTAGAGTCCGGCACATTCCCATCTCTCTGGCGCAAAGCCTTTGTCCGCCCTCTTCCCAAAATATCTAACCCGTCCCTCCCTAACCATTTTCGTCCTATTTCCATTCTTCCTTTTCTTTCAAAAGTGCTCGAGGTCTGTGTTCACAAGCAATTGTCCCACTTTATCTACTCCAATAATTTAATTAGCCCTTTTCAATCTGGGTTCAGGCCTGGCCATAGTACTGTCTCTGCTTTACTCAAAATGACTGCATGGTGGAAACTAAAGTTACTGTGCTTGTGTTAGTAGATTTTTCCAATGCTTTTAACACCGTCAGTCATGATGTCCTACTGTCCATTCTTTCCTACCGTATGTGCTCGCGGGAGTCGCTGGAATAGTTTTCTTCCTCTTCGTGAGTGAATCTTCGTGAACGTCAGCAGGCTGTTTTGAGTGACGATGCGCATCATCGTCGTGGCGCTGCTTAGAAACTGGCGGTCCTCAAGGCGGCATACTTTCTCCTCTTCTGTTTTCCATTTTCATCGATCTGATAACCCATGAACTTCAGTGTACGTGTCATCTTTATGCCGACGATTTGCAGGTTTACTCGCAAGACAGTGCCGAAAGAATTTCTGATACTATTGACCGAGATCTGGCGGCAATCATGGACTGGTCTGATAGGTTCGGATTGGCGGTTAACCCGAATAAGTGTCAAGCTATTCTTGGGGGTAGTTCTAGAACTGTGGGCAAATTAAATATTGCAACTCTGCCGACACGTATGTTTGATCGTACTATTATACCTTTTAGTTCTAATGTTAAAGATCTTGGCTTGCACATTAATTCTACATTCAGCTGACAAACCCAAATCGCGGCAGTCGCTCAAAAGGTCACCGGGGTGTTGCGATACTTATATCGGTTTAAAAATTTGCTTCCCTCTAACACAAAAGCAATGCTCGTGCAGTCCTTAATCCTCCCTTTTTTCGACTATGGTGATGTGTGCTACTACGATCTGAATGCAGACCACCTCAAAACACTCGACCGCCTTCTTAATAACTGCATTCGATTTATCTTTAATTGACGTAAATTTGACCATGTGTCCGAGTCATCCCGCTTAAAGTGATTGCCTATTCGCAAGCGCAGAGTTCTGCGGGCACTGACAATGCTATTTTCCATTCTTAACTCTCCTGCTTCGCCTGATTATCTTTCCTCTCATTTTCAATATCTATGTTCTAATCATAATAAACATCTTCGCTCCTCAAATAATCGTCTTCGTCAATGCCCTTCTCACCGTTCTAATTTTATTCACTCATCTTTCTCTGTCCAATCCATCTTACTATGGAATGCACTACCTCGGGATATCAGTATGGCTACAAATCGCTTGTCTTTTAAAAGTAAAGTACAAGAGTATCTTCACGAAACTTTGGCAGAGTTATCTCAATAAAATTTCATTTTATTATAAATATGTATGTATATGTATTGTATTTATTATGTGTATAAGTATATATATTTATTTGTTATATGTATATATTTAGTCAGAGATATGTACCAGAGATATCAGAGAGATACCCTTACTACGGGTCTATGTATTTTTGATTTGTATGATCTAATATTTCGTTGTTCAACTGACTTTTTGCTTCCTGTGAATTTGCACCTGCTTCAATCGTTTCTTCATCACCCTAAGGTAGACGGGTAGAAATGCCTCAAGCATTAAGTCCGCCTTTGTACCAATTGTGCAAAAAGTATTAAATAAATAAAAAGCTCTTACATTAATAATAGAAGTTATTGACACCTCGTAACCGGATTGAAAAATGTTACACAAGTACTCTATCTATCTACATCATCACGCCAGATCCCTTGCGGGGTAGGCAGAGAGTACAGAGTTCCAACCGGTTCTTTCCTTACATACCTCTCTGGCTTCCTCCACTCTCATAGTTCGTCTCATACACGCTCGCCGGTTACGGAGATTCTTGACTGTTTCTTCAGATAAGACTCGGCTTATTTGGTCGTGGTAAGATAGTCTAGGTCTTCCCCGGTACCTGCATCCTTCCACTTTCACATTGTATATCTGTTTTGTCATTCTTTCATCTGGCATTCTTTCTATATGCCCAAGTGTTTTGTCATTCTTTCATCTGGCATTCTTTCTATATGCCCGAACCAACGAAGCATGCCCTTTCTCAGCTTTACACCGATACTATCTTTCATACCTACTCGCTTTCTTACTACGCTATTGCTAATGCGGTCGGTCAGCTTCACTCCGCACATCTTCCGCCGAGCTCGCATTTCCACCGCATTTATCCTACTTTCATTCTCCTTCTTACATACCCAGTTCTCGCTACCAATAAAAGCGATGGGACAAGAACTCCGTTATGTATAGCCAGCTGCGCTTATGGCTTAAGTGCCAGCTCCCAAGTAGCTTTCCCAACGCACCATTCACCCTGTTCCCTGCACTCATTCTTCTCTCTATATCAGCGGTGTATTTCCCATCTTTACTGAAGGCGCATCCAAGATATACAAACTCATTCACTTGTTCCAGCACATCGTTACCAACCACAATCCTTACATTCGTTCTGGTTTCTTCCCTTTCAAAAACCATAAACAAGTACTTTAAATTTGGGTTTACTCATTTTGACTACGACATCCTAACTCAATGACTTCTTCTTCGTCTGAGCGTGTTCCCGGTAGCATCCTCAGCTGCTTCTTCGGAGCCCAGGGTCCGCTTTCTTGCTTCTTCTTTTCCACTTCGCGCGGTCTTCGGCATCCCTTGTGGCGAAGCCATTGGCACGCATGTCATCCCTGACGACACCAAGCCAGCATTTCTTGGGTCTACTTCTTCTTCTGGGTTCCGGCGGAGGCGGCATGTCCAGGCACTTGTTGCCCACGTAATTTGCCAGTTTCCGTAAGACGTGGCCGTACCATCGCAGGCGGCTCTCCTGCAGTTTATCTGCTATGTCACGGACATGAAGGCTACCGCGGATGCGGGAGTTCCTGATGGGGTCTTTTCGCGTCACTCCACACATCCAGCGCAGCATCTTTATTTCCGTGACACGCAGCTCTTGCATGTGCCGTTCAGGCACTGGCCACGTTTCACTGCCATATAAAAGGACAGGCCTAATCATGGATTTAAAGACCTGTCCTTTTAGCTTAACCGGCATTTTGGGGTCACAAATAACACCAGCCACCTCACGCCACTTCGCCCAAGCTACTGCAATGCGAGCCTTGACGTCGTAATCGAAGTCCCCAGTCGCGTGCAGTACAGGTCCGAAGTATTTAAACTGGTCCGTTCGTTCGACTAGGTCTTCGCCTATGCGAACAGGTAGGGGTTCTGTAGTATTACAGGCCATGTACTCACTCTTCACCACATTTAGATTAAGACCACTGTTCTCAAGCGACTCCTTCCACGCATTTACACGTCGAACCAGTCTATTCCCGCCAGCATCCACCAGCGCGATATCGTCAGCATACATGAGCAGGCACGAAAGCTGCTCATGTGCATCTCTGATGCTGTTCGTGACTTCATCTAATATCGCGCTGAACAGATAAGGACTAAGAACCGAGCCTTGGTGGACCCCGACTGTGATGGGGAAGGGTTTGGTGTCGCCAACAGCGGTCCGTACAAAAGAACCGGAATCGCGATACATATCCTGGGTGATATCAATATAGGTCTCTGGCACCCTTTTTAACCTCAGTGCCCACCAGATCGCCACGCGAGGGGCACAGCCGAAGGCGTTCTGCATGTCTAAGAACATGAAATGCAGAGGCGTATTCTTCGCCCTGTATTTTTCCATGACAACCCTTAGGGCAAAAACAGGGTCCATGGTCCCATGACCAGTGCGAAACCCATATTGACACTCCAAGATTGTACTCTCCTGTTGATTCCAGGAGTCTTCTATCCGCTCAAAGAACTTCATGGTGTGAGACATTACCTTTATACCGCGGTAGTGTCCACACTCCTGCACCGATTCCTTGCCTTTGAAGACAGGAGTAATAATGAGCACCGGTGTAAATCAGCTGGTAGCCGTTCCCAATGAGCCGGTATCTGCTGCCTTTTCATCGAGTCTCCGGCAGAAACGCCACCGCCACCCTCCGCCTGGAAAGTACGTCGGTCAGCTCCCTTGCGCGTCAAGTCAGCGTGCCAATGTTCCAAGTTGCGAAGTGGAGTTTCCTGGTTTAGGTTGGGGCTCGCTTCTTTGGCCGTGTCCACCCTCGACACGGTAGCCCTAGCTCACTTTTCACAGGAGTCGGACGAGGCTCCTGCGCGCCGTTTTGCGGCGGCGCCCTATCCCCGGCTGTATTTGCTTTCACGGGAGCGACTGCCGTCTGACCTCCCAACCCCACAGGAAAGCTGTCGTCAGAGCCTCGTCCGTCCTTCAGTAGGTCTACCAACTTGCAGGTGAGGTTGACTTGTGTTCCCAGGTCTTGGTATAGCCCCACATAATCAATGACTAATCAATATTAACAAAAAAACGAGTGAACATTGATCGATGTCGATTGCGAGCATTTTTCTATTCTCGGCAGCTCACTTTCAATTCGGTCGTACAATGTAATTCTCGTGGGAATGGTCCCGACGCACGGCGCGCGGCGGTGGGGGCGCTACACAATACATTATACAATTTGGCTCCGGCGCGCACAGCCCGGCGGCCCGCGCCGCCGTTTTATCTTATTATAGCACCGATATGAATAGAGCACTCACCTTCATACGATTCCACACCGGCCCGCACCTGCACACTAAGTATGAAACGTTTTTACAAGTAACATGTCATCAGCCAAATATATAACGCGCCGACTTACTTACTTAAAAGGACCATTATCTATCTAGCTGGAATATGTCAACCCCACCTGTGTTAACATCTGCGTCGTTAAACACAATTTATACAAGCTTTTATTTAACTTGCAATGTTCGTATGTCTGTCGGTCTGTCTTTCCAGTTCATATCTTGTGATCAAACTTTCAAGCACTTGCAGATATCCGATTGAGTTGAAATTTGGCACACGAATGTAAGTTCGGTGAGCCGGGTTCGGTGGTACCATAGAGTGTCTTGATGAGTATTTTAGACCCAGATGGTGTCTAAGGTCTGATGATGGAGCCGGAAGGAATCCATAGGACTCCTCATCTAAGCAAGATATCTTCATTATGTTTTTGCTATAAAAGCTTGTTTATATTTGTTTAAAAACGTCACAAGATTCGTGTTCATTAAAAAAAACTGTACAAATTATGAAGAAATTAAATGAAAATAATTATGTTTTTTTCATCGCCAAAGTTGCTTTTAAGCTGAAGATGTGAAAATACATATTATTCTGCTTTTCTCAGAGTTCCTGCTACTTTTTCCATGGCGGCTATTTAAATCACACTTGATATGATATCACATTTCATTTTACTGTGGTCTGCGTTAGTCCTACTACTAGCGGTACGATCATAATTCATACTTCACTTTACTACCAAACAGTAACAAACGCACACTACATTACCCAGTCCCGGAACCATAATTTGAAATGAAAATAAGTTAAAAGTAGCATACGTGCCGCGAGCTGCATAGTTTTCACCTGACACGTCACGTATCTACTGCGGAGTAAATTGTATTTTCCTTTCGTCTCGTCTTGATGAGCAAACAAAACGTGACGAACACTCGGCCATGATCGACTCGTAAGTTGAGTTATTGTGATTCATCATACAACTTTGTTTTCCCAACGCCTACCGTTTATTTTACGATCTTCGAAACACTACGTCACGTAGTCTGCTGATAAGACTAGCTGCCATTCTCCAATCGGGGATAGAAATGGTATACGAAGTTAAGTTCCAATGTAAAAGGGACAAGCCTATTCCTAGACCTAGGATTCGAACCTTCGATCGACACCTAAACTATTCACCACTACATCATCGAGGCAGTCAAGTTTTCTCAATTTAAAACAACTATGGTACTCTTCGCCTAGTTCTCGCAACTCTTAAAACTGTTCCTATACTAGTGTGTGTGCCCGCCCCCGGTCACAGCGCGGTCCGGTGCGGAGGCGAGCTTTTCTATACAATTTGGCGGCGTTAGCGCTAAGCGCATTAACGGAGCTGCAGCGGAAACGAACAAACGCCATTCCGTTTCGTGTCTCCGCCCTCGAATGCCTCAAACTCGCTTGTTACAGTTAGTTATGAGTTTATTGAATTAGATGAAAACTGCAAACGCTAAAGCTCGAATCGTAGTATTTTGTGGTCTTGCCACTTAGTCCAATTGATCGGACCACGTGACTGTTTTCCTATCGGTCCGCTTCATCGAATCAAGAGGAATCTCGAAGTTTGATAGTCCGATTGATCGGACTACGGGGAAATACGAGTTTTCATGGTTCGATTCAAAAGACTACGAGGTAATGTAGAAAGTATAATATATCAAAATAAAATCGCTTCCAATACCTAAATTCCTTATTTCAAGTTTTCGCCACATAACGGACACAGTTGTAATGTACTGAAATGTACGGGAGACGCTTTACAGCGCAGCCCGGGTCGCTCCCGCAGTGTGGCAGCGCGGCGCGCACCTCACACTGCGACCGCCGGCCAAGCGTAGCCGAGCGTTTCCGTCGTGCTCACGTCTCACTCCATCAGCTATTTAACCAAACATTTATTGTACAATCAAGAAGTCGTCGTCCTATCGAAATGATGGCTTGTTTCAAATTGCTGTAATAGAACGTCGTCATAGTCACTTTTCTAGTAGGACCCAGAGAAAAAATATGGATCTTAAATGAACATAGTTCGATTCTTCAATCGGACCAATATTAATAAAAAGTTTATTTGGTCAGATTGATCGGACCATATGTTCTAAAAAATCTATAGTCCTCACAGTCCGATTCTTCAATCGCACCAAGAGAAAAAAAGTTCACGTGGTCCGGTCGATCGGACCAAGCAGTCGGACTACGCGCTCACAGGAGAAAGTTTGTGACACGTATGTTTGACTTGATGTATATAAATAGGGTGTATAAAGAAATAATACTAATCACTATGTATACTATCAGTTGCATCTATTCACCAAGCTAGGTTAAAGTGAAATAAACGATCTCATTGTCACGATAACGCTAGCGAAGGAAGGAACGAAGGAGTCAGGCGAATGCGTATAAAATAACAGGAAAGGACTACGGTCCCATGAACTTAAATATTTAAGAGCTCAAAGGAACTTAATATTCAGGTCAACATCAAACACAATATATTACTCGTAATTTAGTTGATAATAACGCTCCAATTCGGCAAATTCCAGCGTTCGCGTTACACCGCCCACCGCCCGCCGGCACACCGCGCGGTAGAGTTAAATGGCCACCTCTTTCTTTTTAACAGCAATCGCTTGGAAGTAGGTACATAGGTTTCGTCATAACTCTTCAAATTAAAACGAAGTGGTATTAAATTTATTTGAATGTTCTCTCTCTATACGTAGAACAATGACACAAGGGGCTTTGACTGACGACGGCAGCAAACGCAACGGCAGAATAATTATTGTTCAGCACATGTATTTTTTTAGATATTATGCCGTGGCGAGGTCTGGCATTTCAAAGTATCATCGTTATAAACAGACTTCAAAAAACCGGTACCGGTTAGTGCAGTCGATTACTTGGCAACGATTTCAAATATTTATTTTTTGCTTTTTGAAGTCAGTTTGCTTTTTTTAACAGATTTTTATTTCACAATTTTAAGTGACGAGTGAATTATTTACTAATATTTATATACCTATATTATATTATTCTGCTGAGTTGTACAGTAAGGTACCTACAGGATTGATATAATACCTGGTGTATGTTCCAAGATCAAAGTTCAATATTGATTTCATTAAAATGGGACCACCTTGAAACTATACTAAACCCAACGCAGAAAGAATCATCAAAATCCTTTTATAGATAAAGACGTTATAAAAAAACACAGACGAATTGTCAACCTCTCCTTTTTTGAAGTCGGTTAATATTCTGATTAGTTCTATGGTTCTATTGTTTGTCGTTAAGGAGTTCCCTGGTGTATCTTCAAAGTCCAAGGTCCAATACCAATGAAATTAAAATGAGACCACCTTGGAGCTATACTGAACTAATTGCAAGAAGAATCATCAAAATCGATTCATAATTGGCGGAATAATCGCATAATATACATACAAAAAAAACATACAGTCGAATTGAGAACCTCCTCCTTTTTGAAGTCGGTTAAAACGTGCTATGCTGAGAGTATGTCAGTTTCGCGATAACGGGAACTCGGTTGTTCTCGCTCCGACGCGTTATGTTCCCCGCACCCGAACTATTTATGTTTCACGGTTGCGGTGAAAAGTTAAAAGATTTAACACTTAAACCGTCGTTTTAGTACTTATGTAAGTGAGTATCCAAAAACTACGATGACTGTGAAATATTATCTCGTCCATCTGGTTTACAAAAAATATCTTTTTTTAAATATTAAAACCGACTTCAAAAAGCAAAACATAATATTGGAAGTCTCTACCGGTTAGAGCAGTCGGTTACTTGGTTACTTGGCACTGACTTCAAATATTTATTTTTTTGCTTTTTGAATTCGGTTTTTTTTAAAGATATTTATTTTACAATTTTAAGTAACAAGTGAATTATTTACGAATATGTATATACCTATATTATATTATTTTGCTGAGTTGTACAGTAAGGTACCTACAGGAGTGATATAATAACCATAATAACGGAATCTATACATTCATGATGTTCGCCGTTAAGGAGTCACCTGGTGTATCTTCAAAGTCCAAAGTTCAATACCGATTTCATTAAAATGTGACCACCTCGAAAGTATACTAAACCCAACGCAAAAAGAATCATCAAAATCAGTTCATAGATAAAGATGTTATAAAAAAACACAGACGAATTGTCAACCTCCTCCTTTTTTGAAATCGGTTAATATTCTGATTAGTTCTATGGCAGGGTACCTATAGGATTGACGTAATACCCATAATATCTCAATCTACGTATTCGTATTGTTTGTCATTTAAGGAGTTCCCTGGTGTATCTTCCAAGTCCAAGATCCAATAACGATGAAATTAAAATGAGACCACCCTGGAGCTATACAGAAACCAATTGAAAAAGAATCATCAAAATCGATTCATAATTGGCGGAATGATCGCGTAATATGCATACGAAGAAAAGCATACCGTCGAATTGAGAACCTCCTCCTTTTTTGAAGTCGGTTAAAAAATAGGCTTTATTCACCAAAATAGCATAGTAAGTAACTACGTGTTAGGTTTTTCTTAGCAATAAACAAGGAATTTAAGAATAAAGAACTAAGGTACTTGTTTACCACAGCATTTACCATCAGTACCAAACATTTATAGAATAATATAATAATAATACAAACAACACTTAAATAAGGAAACTTAATTTAGAAGAGTAAACAATGCGACACCGCACCCGCACCGCACCCGCACCGCACCCGCACCGCACCCGCACCGCACCCGCACCGCACCCGCACCGCACCCGCACCGCACCCGCACCGCACCCGCACCGCACCCGCACCGCACCCGCACCGCACCCGCACCGCACCCGCACCGCACCCGCACCGCACCCGCACCGCACCCGCACCGCACCCGCACCGCACCCGCACCGCACCCGCACCGCACCCGCACGCGCACTGCATCCGCACCGCACCCGCACCGCACCCGCACCGCACCCGCTCCGCACCCGCACCGCACCCGCACCGCACCCGCACCCCACCCTAAAATCTCATATTGAGAAAGTTGTGTCGCACAAGCTGCGACTCACTCGTTGGCGCGCTACGATTTCAAACATTTTGTTACATTTACTTTCCAGGGAAACAATCCCTTTCAAGAAACCACTTTCTATTTTCTAATCAACATAATATAGTAGACTATTTAATGCTATGCTTGCTCTAATTGTCTTAATTAACTCTGTTGAAATATTTATACCCATAGTAACTCTGTTTAAATTCAGTAATAGGTAGCTATTTTGTAAGACCGAAGAATTGAAAACACTATCCCTATACTACCTATGTATATGAGACCTATTATTTGTGAAGCTTTGTCCTCTACATTTTCTTAATAAGTAGCTCTCAAAGCCAAGATTTATTAATCTTTGAAGGATGTAGTAGCAAGATTGAAAATTTTAAACAGATGATAGTGAAAACACCTCATTGCAATTCTAGGCATCTTTGTTACATTTTAAGGTTTCATACCGTGAATAATCTGTGTGTAAGCCGCGTGTAAATAAAATCAGAGTACATGGAGCATTGCGAGCGCTTCGAGTCAACCCGGTGAATCAGCGGCAAACCAGCGAGCGGGAGATAACAGCGCGCTATAAACTACTCGACACCGACTCACCGCGTCAGAAGTCGACGTTTTGCTTATGACGATACATGATTGAATGTAAAAACAAAGAGTTGTATGATGTTAGTATCTAGTCTATTATCTCGCGGAAAGGCAACTGAGTGCCGAACAAGGGCTTACATCGTTACAGACTTCTTTCACCTCTTCCGTGGCCAAATTGATCATGGTAAGTTTTGTTTGGGTCATTGGTTCGTACCATTTATTAGTCTTGCAGCAACTGACAAACTAAAACAGCCCACCGGATACTTCGCAGCAATGAGATTCCAAATTTCCCGCCGTCCGCCAAGCATGGGTACCTTTCAAAGATTTTCCCCGTAATAGAACAAAACAAATGCTCCTCTCTCCGTACTTCCGTCTGTCCACCTTCGCAACCTTCGCAATTTTATCTCTAACATTTTTCATACAGGTCCGAAAAACTATTCATTGTATATTAACAGCAGTTTAGTTTCAGTTGCAACCAGTCAAAGTTGGTCGCGCGGTTGCCGGCGAGGTTCGTTTGCGAGGCGCGGACGGGGCGGCGTGTTGACAGAGTGCTTTATACTCGACGAGGACCTGCAGAGACGTAACGTTACATTTCTATGCAGAATATCAGAGACTTTCTTCCGTAATCCACTCTTCGCACTATATGCCACTCTCATACATTTTATGGAATAAAATACATACGTAAGCATAAACTAATTTTACAGACTGTACCACAATCTCTTTAACAAGCCTATAATAATATTACTGTGCTGTAAGAGAAGTTTGTATACGTAGCTTGTAACTATGTCTCGTTTTCATGGCAAATAAGATTAAATTTACTAGAGACGTGGCGATAACCCTCCTAACGTTAAATATTTGTTCCTCTCTTATGTCAAGTAATCGATGTAGTTCTTATTTTTAAATAGTATGCTCTACCCTAACTTATAACGGATTTCATTAATTATTATATAAGTCATTTTATCAGCATAGTTCATCATAAGCACGGCACATTAGTGCAATTATTCCCATGAACTAGCAAGCATTCCAGGCACTGAACACGCACGCTAAACACAGGTACAATAGTACCTATACATCTATGTAGTCCCGCATGCACTCACAATCCGGAGTAATGCAGGAGTATCTCGTATAACATCCGCGGCACGAACCTCCTTTTTCGATGCTAATTCTGTTGCTACCTCGTTAGGCAACACTGTATTGTATTCTAGCTACACCCACACACTGCTACAGTGCCGATCAACGGCGACTGCTTCGACCTTCGATGAGACACTGTGTCTCGGTGTGTGTCGTCCGCCGTGGCTGCAGGTACGCACTGTTTTTGCTAACGAGTACATATCCGACGACAAACTGGTCACAATTTTACTTCTTCACTTTAATTTTATTGTATTGTGGTGATATCGAGGGCCGATTACAGTCACGTGTCCATATTGAGCAAAAATGTAGGCTTAAAAAGTAAACAACAAAATAAACATTTTAGGACATATTTCCTGTATTTACCTACATATGTTATGTAAAATCAACTACAAATAAGAAGCAGTTTCTTTTTTTTTAATTACTTTATTTAGGAGCTTAGTCACTGAAGACTATGTCGCTCCATAGGAACTTATCTTACGGTAGGTACAGCTTAATGACAAAAAATACATTCAAAATCACCGTGGACGCCGTCGCACACCGACTTCAACAACCCTGTATAATAATTTTGACAATTCAGACAAAGGAAACGCCAAAATAATGTTGCAACTTCCAGTGGACTTAATATTGCATTCGTCAGCCAATCGTGACACTTCACATCTGACGTCCTCATTCCGGACACACTCCACCAGAATATGAAGGACATCCTCTACCATCTCGCACTCTGAACAGAGCGGGGATGGCACCTTTCTCATTAAGTAGGCAAATTTATTAAGTGGAATGTGTCCCGAACGAAGTCTAAATGCTGTAACTAAAATATTTCGGTTTAGGGTGGAGCTCTCAAACCATGGAGACTTCCAAGGTTCATTTTGTAGTGTCCTATACCATATGCCCTTCTCCACCGATCTCTCATCGAAATGCACTTTCCACATTTCATAACTGTGCATTTTAGCTAAGTAAATACAATCGGAAAAGAATGGCAAAACATGAATAGATACTCCATCGCAAGAACCTTCTTTTGTTAATCTATCCACTCCTTCGTTCCCTTCCAAACCTAAATGTGAAGGGATCCATTGAAGGATGACTTCTTTTGAACTGGCTATTAGCTCAAAAATTGTTTTAGTAATATTGTATGCTATCGGTGTGCCTCTCAAGCAAGAGGTGCATCGAATCACGTGTTGAAGGGAACTTTTCGAGTCTGTTAGAATAACGAATTTATTATAATTAACTGATTTAATGTACGACAGTGCTTCGGAGATAGCAATTAATTCTAAACACATTATTGAAACATTATTACTAATTTTAAATTTTATAATCTGGTCTACCTGAGGATCGAAAAGTGCAGCACCCATTGACCCACAATGTATATTGAATGTTCTATCTTTAGACCCGTCAGTAAAAATTCTGTAATGGGTTGAATATTGATTTTCTAGATATAAAGAACAAGATTCCCTAAGATTAGTATAATTATATTTTCTTTTAGCCTGATTAATGCCCCCAATTTGATGTTTAACAATATTACTCAAATCATACCAGAACTGGTATCCAATAATCTAATGTGTACATACCCAAATAATCCGTAGAGTGTAAATTAATATCTTTGAATTTCAAATATATTTGAATTAGGATCGGAATACTCTTTCGCCTCCAGTATCCACGCGAGGTAAGGTTACTCAATTCATTTACAACATCCTTTGTAGCATTGTTAGATGTTGACATTACTTTCAGTAAAAATGTACCAGCAAGAAATGATCGACGAATTCGTAAAGGCTGTAAACAAAGCTCACTTTCCATCACGTGTATAGGAGTGCTTTTAACAAAACCACCGATAATACGCATGGCTTGATTTTGTAGTTTATCTAATTTAAATTGATTTGTGTGACAAGTACTATCATATAAAATACTATCAAAATCCATTCGGCTTCTGATAACCGAAATGTAAAGTCTCCTTAAGTGTTTAGGGTGTACACCCTAACCTGATCCGGCCAATACTTTAAAAATATTTAGAAACTTATGTATTTTTACGGACAACTCATTAATGTGTTTGGTCCATCTCAACGACCGATCATACCACATGCCCAAATATTTTACATTAGCTACTTGTTGCAACGGCATACCATCAATCTAAATACAGGTATCATTTCTATTAGTGCCCTTTTTAAAATATTCACATTTTACTTTTAGTAGGAGATGCACTGAGGCCTAAATTTTCTAATAACCTTACTAAAACATCTAATGAACATTGTAGAGTACATCGAGCACTTTCCAAATTTTTGTCAGACACATATAAAGCAAAATCGTCGGCATACTGAGATATAAAAACATTCTGTATTACATTGCATATATTATGGGTTGCGACATTAAATAATAAGGGTGATAAGGGATCCCCTTGAGCTAGCCCTTGATTGGTACATCGACTGAAGAAAGTATGCTCGTGTAGGATTTTTAAAATTCTTAGACTTAAAAAATTAATTAGGTAATTGCATATCTTCAGGACGATGTCTGAATGATCTAGGATTTCAAGTAGAGAACATATATTAATATTATTATATGCATTATCAATATCTAGAAAACATGCTAAAGTAACCAAATCTTTGGAGAAACCTGATTGGAGTCTTGTAACCAGTCTAGCCAAACTATCTAAACAAGATTTAGATTTTCGAACACCCACGGTCTCAGTTGAGATGATTTTTTTATTTTCAAAATACCACTGTAGCCTTTTGTTAATAATGGAATGGAAAATTTTACACACGCACGACATTAAACTAATAGGACGGAGAGATGAAACTAGCAGAGGGTCACGACCAGGTTTAGGAATTGGAACTATATAAATGTCTCGCCATTGTGTTGGTATAAACCCATTTGATAAAAAAAAAATAAGACTAAAATGCTATTACCATTTTCTGGTAAAAGTTTAATCATCGAAAATGATATGTTGTCACATCCTGGGGTGGTATCGCTAGCTTTAATACACGTTTCCGATTCATGTGCAGTAATTAATGATTCTAATTTAGAGTTGTGAGAGTTGAAATTTGGCTTAGGAGGGCAGACATATGCGGGGCATAAATTATTTAATAACGATTCACATTTATTTTTATCTAAACAAGAATTATGTACTTTATTTCCTTTTAACCATTTCATCTTTCGCCACATTTCACCAGGAGACGATACCTCACCTAGAGAATTACAAAATTTGCGCCAATTATCTGAGGATGCCGTCCTTATAAGCTTCTGGGACTCTCTTATACGATCTTTAAGGGTTATCAAATTTGAGGGGGTAGGGTTTTCCCCGAATTGTGATAGCGCTAGTCTTCTTTTAGCAACTGACTGAGACAGGTTAGGATTCCAATAGGGCGTAGGTATAAATTTGTTGGCCGGGTTTAAATTAATCTTTATATAAGGGATGTGGTCATCTGCAGCTTTGCTCATTTTATTGATAAAATCATCGTAGAGAGTTTGTAGTTCTCTATTTAGATCAAAATTTGAAAAGGCATATTTGAGATCAGTTTCATAAGCGCTCCAGTCAGCTAACTTGAAGTTGCGTTTCCTTAAGAAATTAGGACTATATGAAATATTGGAGGATATCTTAATTACGAGATGATCGCTTCCTAGGCATTCATTTGTCACCTGCCAATTAGAAAAGCATGCTATATCGCAAGTTGAGAAAGAGATATCAGGAGAACTTTGTTGTAATCTACCTGCAACTAATTTAATACGGGTATGGCTACCATCATTTAAAGAGATTAAATTACTATCCGTTATAGAATCGTATATTTGACTTCCTTTAACGTCGGTTTTATACGACCATGTAAAATGATGTGCATTAAAATCTCCCAAAAATAGGGTTTTATTATTAAAGTGAGAAAACATGAAGTCCCAGCCAGTTCGACGAGTACGCACGCCCCCACACATGTGGATAGTAAACAGCAACAACATTACCAATATGTCTGCAATTAAGCACCTTTACATGCAATATTTGTATGTCCTCATTAGGAATCGATATAACACAACGCTAAGCTTTAATAGATTTATGCGTTAAAATACAAACAACTCCATAATTATCTTCTCGATCCAACCAGGTCTCACTTACCGCCGCTATGTGGATTTTATTTTGATTTAATAATTGCTGAAATTATAATAGTTTTGGTTTTATACTTTGCGCATTCCATTGTAATATGTTAATCCTTATAGAAACATTATTATTGCTATCCATTTTGTAAATTAAAGGTTATATCAAATATCTTCTTAAGTATCCGTGATCCGTGAAGTTATCTGTCCATCAGAAATATTCTCCATTATTGCAGACACACCATTCTATAATTACACTAATAAAATTTCTGATTTTTTGAGAAAAACTACATCTTTGTGATAATATTACTTGCTTAATTTTGCTAATTAGCGATTCAAAGGATTTATTCCTATACAGAACTCCGGTGTTTACGTTTATTAGCTTCTTGTTTGGATTTATTAATCAAATTTTTATTATGCGTATTTGTTTGGCTAGTTTCTTTTACCCCTTCTACTGCGTGTGGAAGTTTTGGCGAGTCATTTTGCAAATACATAGGCATGTTTATAGGATTGCTAGTATTAGGTAAATTCTCGACGCATCGCGGTGAAAATGGCGGTACATACATGGTCATTGCTCGGCGATATGTGCAATTAAATTCAGACATGAGGGATCTTATTTTCTTTTCTTTTAAGAACAATGGACACGATTTCGCTAATGCCATGTGGTTTCCTCTGCAATTCACACACTTAAATGTGAAAGATTCACAGTTGGGGTAATTTCTACCGCATTTAGGACAAATTATTTTAAGAGATGGGCATAGTTTTATTGTGTGTCCGAAGCGCCAACACCGGGAACATTGTGTTACCGGAAAAACGTACGGCTCCACAGCAACTCTTAAATGAAATAGTTTGATGAATGGTGGGAGGTAGCTTCTTTTGAATCATATACGAACTGTCTTGCTTTGTTGCCAGCCTAAATCAGGGTTTCTACGCTGTAGTCTCTTCACTGCTACAATCTCCGCTTCATTAGACGTTTTAATGCACTCCAATATCTCAGCCTCAGGCAAATCCATATCTATATATCTTATAATACCATAAGATGAATTAACTTCCCATGTTCTTTGAACTCTCCACTCTTTTTCCTTAAAACTCTGGCAAGATATTAACTTTTCTGCACTGGTTTCATCATTAAAACTGACAATAACTTTAAAAGCGTTAATATATTTCACGCGATTAATACCTAATATATTTTTCATGTTAGGTAGTTTGGCCAGTGCAAACTGTTTTGGTAACTTCTCCGTACTGGTTACACTGATGTCTATTTTTTCCGTTCTTTTTCTTTTGTCTCTTCCGACTACTGTTCAATTTTCATCCTCAATCCGCCCGCGTCCTTCTCTATTATGTAAGTTCTCATCATTATTCAATTGTTGTAAATCACCCCCGGTAACACCTTCCTCATGCGCACTATTTTCTTCCATACTTATGTTATCACGAATATCCCTGTCATCCTCAATAGCACTTTCACTCATGGTGGA
The DNA here is from genome assembly GCA_905147815.2 of Phalera bucephala. Lineage (NCBI taxonomy): Eukaryota > Metazoa > Arthropoda > Insecta > Lepidoptera > Notodontidae > Phalera > Phalera bucephala. Next base: position 795,083 of record LR990625.1, read on the forward strand.
TATGATTCAAAATCCAACGGCATAGCATCGACTGAGATCGCGCGCACTCGTCGACGATAACCGGTTTTTATGTAGTAAACAACTAACACAACTAGATAAAAAGGTGCAAAACACGTCCGAATCGCTTAAACAGAGAAAGGACACTAAGCAGTTTCTTAAACATAAATGAAACCACCTATGTGCCTTTCTCATTAAAAAACCATACTCTCCCTCCGGCAAATATTTTTAACTTAAAAGCCCATTCGTGTTCTAATGACTGTTCCAACTGCCCTTGTCCTATTTTTGCCAATTCGTCTTGGTGTACAAATTGATGATCTCCTTAATTGGAAATACCACATACTGGGCGAGTGCGTAAATTGATATTTATCTTCAAAAAGCTGCGACTCTCAGCCGACCTAGATACCTTGAAGACTGTATATTTTGCTTTATGTAAATCCATTATCAGCTATTGTGTTTCAGTATGGGGAGGTGTAGCGAGAACAATTCTTGTCAATTTAGAAAGAGCTCAAAGAGTTGTACTAAAGGTGATGTTGTCAAAAACGTATAAATATTCAACTAAACTATTGTACTACTAAACTAAACAATGATACTGACTGATCGGCAGTTCTTAATCTTACAAGTTGTACTAAAAAAAACTGGAGTCTTACGTACAATCGTGATATTCTTGGTAGACAAAGATCGGATATTGTATGCCCTGTCCAATCATGTAGGACTTCATTTGCCAAACGACACTATCACGTGCTCAGGCTGCATCTTCTGGCTAACTAACCTAATACTATTAAATTTTACATCCTTTGTTTTACCTATTTATTTGTATTAATATTTTTTATAATGCCTTTATTACAAATAAAGGGCACACACTTGCACGTGATCACATGCACTTAGACTAGCCGTAAAATCTCTAAATGTAGAGAATGCTGGTACCCATAACACAAGTTTATTCTTACTTTGGGTACCAGAGTTTTCAAACCACTATCGATGCCCCTTTGCATCTAATTTATGTGTATTTTTGGTATATGTGACTCTTTTTAAAATATAGAATTATTATTATACTGTGTCCTTCGTTCTCGATATAAACATGCAGCTCTCTCTACTCGCTTGGCAAGCCGCTAAATTTTTTAGAAACGTCAACGCCTCCTCTATGGTATCTGTGGACATAACCTCTGCGACCATTCTTTCTTTTAGCGTGGCAGCCGATGCCTGGTAATAAAGTTTTGGTCGACATTTAATTTAATCAAATAATCGTAGCAGTGAAATTATATAACAAAAGGTTTTTATATACTCAAGTGATGTTGTGAAATAAATTTAAAACATCGTATAGGCAAATTCAGAAATAATTTACGTCTTGACAAAAAAGTACATTCCAAAAAGATCAACTGATAGTTGTTTAATTGTGGCGTTTTCAGCTTAACATGTTTATGTATAATAATATCGAATATTTGGAGACGTGAGTTTTATTATAAAGTAAAGTCTTCACTCGAAAAGTAAACTTACGAAGTCTCATGTCCCTCTTCGTGTAAAAACAGTTTAACACGCAATATACCTGCAAACAATTATTAACCGTCTATAAATTGGCAAGGTAAAACCTCTAATGAGAGAAATTAGCGGGGACATTAATCAATAATGATTGTTAAGGATCGATGCCAATTTAAGGACACGGGCGATGTACGAGATGCATCGACGTGGTCCGCAAGACTTAACGGTAATTCAAGGACACGAGCGGTGTACGAGATGCATCGGCGTGATCCGCAAGACTTGGGGCCCATACGAGATATGTGCTGAAGGTCATACTACTCATAGGTTTCACCCATGAGGTGCTCCTGTGCAGTTCACATTTCTACAATGGTAAGAAACTAAAATGTTACCCAACATACATACCTTAAACAGTAAATACAAAGACTATTGCTATAAACTATAAGCAATTTGTGATAATATATCTCCTAAAGGAGACTTTCTGAAAGGGTAACTAAAGGGACATTGTTTATGAATTTATGAATAACAATACATTATTAATAACATAAGCCACCCCTTTGAAGAAACATAATGTTTTGCATTGATTTCATTATTAGACATACTTGTATAATAATCCTAAAATAGCCCAAAGTGGAGCTTATTACACAAAGAATTGTGCAATATTATGAGCACTTGTATTAAAAAGGTAAACCTTGCAATATTTATCCCTGAACAGGGTTTATAAACAGATGAGCCAAAGTAGTCTCTACTTATAACAATGCCTGTTATAACTGACAAGCAACAGAATTGTGGAAATATTCCAAATATAATATCACAGTCTACCGATGCTGAGACAGGCAAGTTGTACAATAATTTGTGTTACACACATACATCCTTAAAATATAATATAAAATACCTGGTCTATCCAGTTAACATAAAACTAATAATTATCAATATTATCAGCCCAGACCCCTTGCAGGGTAGCCAGGGAAGATGAGTCCTAACAATACAGTCATGAAACATTGATTGGGATAAGAACCTTTGTGGTCAGCAGTATATATTTTGTATTAAATAAGGTTAATATAGTGGAGTACCAAGATGGAATTATAACTAGCTATTCATAAGCAGTAGTTTAAATTTCAAGAAACCACCAGTGTTGTAACCAATATGGAACAACAATCCTCATCCGGTGTGTAAAAATGTACATCTATCCACAAATGTATGTATAAATGTACCTACAGTGTACCTATCAGCCCACCAAAAACAAATCACAATGGACATTGGAAGTCTCCTACCAGAGAATGTGAGGTAAGAAAAACTTGCTAGGCTTTTTACATAAAGGCTTGTTTTGTTTTTTTTTATGTTACTGAAAAAATCAGTTAAACATTCAGAAATACAACATGGCTGTTACAAATAAACCATAATATTGGAGGCTAAAGGTATTCACTGACTTTGGTATGTAACAATGTATCTATGACACTAATAAAAATGTGTGTCTGTCTGCCTTCAACGGCAAACATAACTTTATGGGTTTTGTGCAAATACTGCAAGTAATCCAGACAAGTGAAGGTTAAATAAATCTGGTCCTACATATATTTAACATTATGTATAGAAACATTATTATTAGAAACATAATTTTTAATAATTGATATACAATTTATAGCCATTCTCATTAGAATTTAATTAAAGATGGATGATCACAACTGTGCTATAATCCTTATCCCACAAAGAAACTCAATGCTAATAATAGACATTAGAGTCATATTAAATATACTAATAAAAAATTTATTAGGAGCTATTCAGCTTTCTATTGGGTAATGAGTCCAATAGTTTTGGTTTTTGGTTGCGTCCTGCATCATTTATAGTGTAATTAATACATTAGAAATTTGAGACACACAGAGGAAAGATTATACATCAATTCATGAATTGAAGAATTAGATGTTTTTATTGTACTTTTGTTTGATAATATTTTAATCAATTAATAATATATAATCAAATAAAATTATTCAAGTAATTAATAACTATAAAAAATAGGTTTGTGTTTAGTTTTGAATGTGCACATTTATATTGAGCACCAGTGATGTTTCTGGTACAGTTAGGATATCGGAGATATGACACAAACACAACCTGCTACTATTATGGAAACAGGTGGTTTTAGAGCACTATACATGCTGTAATTTATTTAAAGGTGGTTCAGTGTAAAAGTATTGAATTGGAAATGTCATACAAAAAATTTGCATTTTTCATATTGTTACATTTAAATTATTACATCCACATGTTACATGTATCTTATTAATGTATCTATATATAAAAAGAAAATAAAGTCATGCAAATGACTTAATAATAATACCTATTTAAAAATTGTTGATGAAGTTGATGAAATATTGAGTTACAATATTTAAAAGTATAGATTATCTTAAACAAGAATAATCAAAAGTATATTTTTATCACAGGTATGATAAATATTAGGTAGTATCAGCAATAACCTTAGTCTTAGGGAACTTGATATTATTTATTTATTAATAATTATAAGACCACGCCAGATCCCAAGTGGGTAGGCGAGGGCGCAAAACATATTATTATGATATTAAATGAAATATGAATGATACGTAGGTACTACATGTATAAGTTAAGTGACACTCAATCCTCACGGTTGGAAATCTAGAACTAACTAAAAAGTTACTCACTACAGTTGCTACTTATAAAAAACAACCACATACAAAGAAGCAGAGGAAGTGTGGCATTTAAGGGTATGAAAAAGTTAAGTTATGAATAGGATTCCCAATATCATAAAGTTATAGTCCGTGGTTTGGTCTAGTTGCCTGTGACTTATTCGCTACTTAAGTCATTACTAAATTAGTAAATTTGAGTGTAATTTTCATCAGCAATATAACGGGTCAGGGGTGGCCCGATCGTATTGCCAAAAATGAATGTTCGCGGGCGTTATTGCGCAAGAACGAATTGTTAAGTGATACATAAATATTTAGGTGGACATAAAAATGATATCCGGGATAGTTTCGGAATATATAATAATAATAGTAGTATAGTTTAACAGTGGGGCAGGTTCAATTAGGTTACCACACATCAGCACTGCCCTTCGTTCCAAACCCAAAAATGGGGGAGGGGGGGGGGGGGCGAGATCATATAGTTAAGGTACATAGCCTTATGTGAGGAATAGCTCTAGATAAGGACATTAGTACAAAGGCCTCTAGTACAAAAATGTTAAATTTTGGTATATGTGCATCTTTAAAGATTATAAATATAACTAACATTAAATATAACCGAACTTTGACATAAAGGAAAATACTTTATCATAAATTAAATAAGTAATTATAGCAAAGCATCCTTATAATCACCAATAGAATTGGTAGCCTTTGTCTGGTACTGTACTCACAAAAGAGAACATTTGACAAAAAAAAAAAAAAAAAAAAAAAAAAAAACACATAAAGCCCCACATGCCACTTGGAAGACACGTTAGTGGGGAAACAGGTTTCCCTGTCTTATTTGTCTTATATTGTTATAGATTGGGTACTAATATAGTTTGTTTCTAGATCTAGTACACAGTAAGAGTTTTCTATCGATCTCTATCTATATCGTCACGCCAGACCCCTTGCGGGGTAGGCGGGGGGGTGCGGGGTTCCAACAGGTTCTTTACTTACTGGCTTCCTCCACTCTCATAGTTCGTTTCGGAAGGATTTTCTATGATACAAGAATTATTATAAAGGGATTAATTTCATATAAACAAAGTTCTGGATCGGTAATTCCTCAACTCTCGTTATATAAAGGGACATCTATAAAAAAAAAAAAAAATCTTTATATAGAAGACATAACAGATGGAGAATGCACTGATATCTTGATAAGTAATGATTGATTATTATTACCCGGTAGTAATGAGTTAAGGACAACAGGTGTGCTATAACAGGTGCTTTAAAGAATTTTGTTGGGATGGATCTACGCTATATAACATGTTATAGAATTTGATTAAATAAATTTATTTTGAATAAGTTAGACAGACTGGTTGTAAGAAACAATATAGGTGTATATATACTCGTCTGTATATATATATATATATATATGTTGTATTTGTGTTGTATAGCAATGCAAACAACGGGAATGTGTTATACAAATGTACTCATGACATATTATGTTTTAGAGCTCACGCTTAAAAATGACATTCATGTGGTATACTTCAACTTTACCCTTATAGCTCTAAACAGCTGCATGTTTATATCGAGAACGAAGGACACAGTATAATAAGTGATCAAACGAACTTACCTGAAGTGAAGTTCGATCATTATTATACGAAGTCCTTCGTTCGAAGATATAAGTACCCAACCCGCCCTGCCCGTTGGTAAAGTTGAAATGTACTACTTCTAAAAGGAATGGTCGCAGAGGTTATGTCCACAGATACCATAGAGGAGGCGTTGACGTTTCTAAAAAATTTAGCGGCTTGCCAAGCGAGTAGAGAGAGCTGCATGTTTATATCTTCGAACGAAGGACTTCGTATAATAATGATCGAACTTCACTTCAGGTAAGTTCGTTTGATCACTTATTATAATTATGTATGCATTTATTTAAATACAATTTCTTATAAAATATATATAAAAATACAAAAATCAAATATTCTTATATACATTATATAAAAAATGTGATCCACTGACAACGGGGTCTACGACCCAAACTACCGACTATCGGAATAATGATAGACATTTCACATGGCGGTAACCTCATGAGCCAGGTCCAAATATTTAGATATTTTTTTCTTTTTCGGCCTTCACAAGGTTCTCATCATGCGGAATGGTGGCATCAACTAGCATTACACGACGCATTATAATTATTATTATTACTCGTTCCTTGTGCAATTTGCGACTCTTTTCGGTCATTGGTAAGACATAAAATTTATACCTCTATCACACGGATTTGATTATGAAAACCTGATCTAGTGAACTTAACCAGATAGGTAAAACGCTAAAATATATTATACAGTATACATTTAATAGGTATAGAGGTGCGGCAGGCGGGTCGGCGGCGCGGGATCCGGCGCGTGTTTGCGTTCCATTACCGCGCGGCGAGACCCGGCGAAAAACAAATAACAACTCTCTGCTTTGTGACGCCGCTCCACCTACACTTTCGGATGGTATACGAGTATCTATAATAAATTCCAATGGTTAGTCCTAGAGTGCTTACATGCTCGACCTGTGTAGATAAATGATCATTTTAATTTAAAAACAAGCTTTTATAGCATAAATACAACGAAGATATCTCTCTTTGTTGAGGAGTTCCTATGTCTTCCTCCCGGCTCTTTAAACATGCCCATTCTGCATGTCTGGACGTGGACTTACCGTAACAAACACGCAGCATGTGAGTGCTTTTTGCAGACTACTCGATCAGCATAGTAGTAGTTACTTGCTGAGTGATATACTTATTGATAAAATCCTCGCCTTAATGAAGGTCAAATATTAATGTAGTACTCGTAAGTACATTAGGATTAAGTTAAAGTACTTTTGGTCATAATACATGTTCATATTATTCATGTCTGCTTTTTCAGGTACGTGCGGTACTAACTCAGTGCTTTGAATGCAATTTTTAATGGAAACGCGCATGTCGCTTTGAGTCCGACTGTGAGCAGCTCCCGCCCATGTCAACAAACAATAAAATACTTCGTCTCATATTTCATTGCAATAACCTGTACTCTCTGTTGGAACTATGTACTCTCTGCCAACCCCGCAAGGGATCTGGCATGATGATATGGATACATACATAGATTAATTGCAATTTGATTGTTATTTATCTTCTTTTAACGAAAAGTTTTAACCTCTGAGGATTGCCTATGCACGATGATAAGTATAATATAGTTTTTATATGGATTTTAACTACGCTATAGAAACTAATTGGAGCTACAGATAAAGATAACTTTATTACTGTTGATTTCCAAGTATTCAAAAGGCTTTGATTGCAAATATTTATTTCTGCGTATTAATTTTCATGGAGCATAATGAATTGCTTTTATAACAGTAGACGCAAATTCAACTCTGAAACATTAAATCAATAAGAAAAATGTTTTAAGCACCTTTTATATTAGACGTCACTTTCAAGCACGCTTAGTCCTTTGATCCTTTAATCGGCTGACGCTTTGACAAGCTAAAAGTCTAGACCGATAGATAAATTGCCCAGTGAAATATGGAGTGAAGTAATAAATACCTTCTTAAAGGCATTTAATCCGATATGGGCTCCTATAGGAGAAGGGTGAAGGGGCGATGAGTGCGCACTCGAGCGGCGAGCGGGTATTAGGCGAGTGGTGCTACCGCGCCGATTCGGCTCTCAATACTTGTACTTACTGGAGTTATAATTACAGTTTGATGTTACTTCCGACCTTATGTCTATTTGTGCTCGTCTGGGTTGCATCGAATATTGGATAGCGTGTTACATCTTCGGCCTTGTCACTTTTTATCAGGAGCGATAGGAGTCAATCACCGATCAGTTCCCTATCAAATACATGAAAGGTATTGTAAATATAAAAAAAATGATGTAAGTATATTCTTAGCTTCGATCTCTCCGACACAAAATTGTTTACAGTCCAACACAATAAATAAGCATATAGGATATTTATCGATTTAAAACTTGGATTAAAAAAATTTCGAACTATTTAAAAAGGCATAATAGGAGCACCGCGTAGCGTACACCGCTGTCACGCCACCCGATCGAAAAGTGTTGGTGTTAAATTGTTGACACATTAAATGGAATTTTGCGGTAGTTTGTACATTTCCAGGCGCGGGCTGTGCTCCCGCCGGTAATTCATTTGGTGATTTAGGGCGGGCGGCGCCCAAGCCTCAGTACGAACAGATTGACGATAACGTAACGATGTCTAGAAAGCGTGCTGTCACGTTCCATCTTTGTTTACTGAATTAGTAGTGAGAAAAGGATGTCATATCATATCGATAGCGGTACGCTGACGTCAAGTAGTTAATGCTAAGCCGTCAGTAAAGCCGCCTAATTACGAGTTCAGCGCACCACGCGAAGCACTCTCACGCTTTGTCTTAAATTTGTGATTATTGTAATTATTCCTTCGGTTGAGGGAGGCGGTCAGGTGATGGTAGGGGGCGGGTATGTTGAAGAGGAAAATTATAAACAATATTAAAGTCAATGTTTACGTGCCGACACGAAGATATAATATTTCGCGCCTGTTGAAAGGCTTTTATCGAAATTGTTCGCAATTTTCAAGGTATTTGCGTAGATACTCAGTATTGTGAGATGCTTATACACAAAGGAAGTTGTTTCGTCGATAAATTGAGTCAATACTTTACCCATAATACTTTAGCATACTATAAAGGGAACAATATAGTATACCCTCATAATACTGGTATCGTAGGAGTTTCCTCATTGAAAATATACCTTCGAAAATGGAAGGTGATTCTTAATATATTAATTTAAAATAATCAACATTAAAAAAATAAAACACAGAATGACAATGACAGAAAAAAAATCATAAATAGATGAGGAGTAACTTAATTTCACCGAATTGTTTTTTGAAGCGACTGTCACCGAATGGGAACTGGCGTGATAATAACCACGTGCAAATATACCTATATCAGTTTTACAACGCAGCTACTACACGTAACGTTTAAGATTTAACTGTTTTAAAACTGAAGCTTCTTGTAATGGAACTTGGATCTCCGTGGTATCGCGGGAAAACTTCTGACAGTCAGTGGTTTCATTCTGGGAGATAAAAGTATGAAGGTTACGTCACTCCATCAGTTGCGAGTTAGAAAGTGTGATAGCGGGGAGTGTAGAGCGGGGCGGGTGCGGGGCGTTAGCGGGACGGCGCGGCGCTCGTCGCTCACTCGGCGGCCACTAAATAAAAGTGCTGACAGCGCGATAACGATTCATCCTGCGAAATCACTGTGAAACATTAACCTCTTCATAACCTTGGCTTACGTAGGTGTTGCCTGTTGTGTAGCTTTATATGGTTGTAACTGTTAGTTGGTGGTCATTTATGTGCCGGGCCGACGAGACCTATCCGCTCACATTGCTCCTGCTTTGCTCTTGATTTCAACAGCACTATGTAGGTAACACGTATTGAGTTTTAAAATATATTGGAGTCCTGTTTGTTCATCATCATCATCATCATCATCTCAGCCTATACTTGTCCACTGCTGAACATAAGCCTCCCCAATCGCTTTCCAGCGTAACCGGTCCGATGCCACCTGCATCCAACGACTTCCTGCGATTTTCACAAGATCGTCGGTCCATCTGGCAGGCGGTCGTCCCACGCTGCGCTTGCCAATACGTGGTCTCCACTCTAGAATCTTTCTGCCCCAACGCCCGTCCGATCTACGCGCTATGTGGCCCGCCCATTGCCACTTCAGCTTGCTAATCTTAACGGCTATGTCGGTGACCCTGGTTCTTCTACGAATCTCCTCATTCCTGATTTGATCGCGTAGAGAAACGCCGAGCATAGCTCTCTCCATAGCTCGCTGAGCAACTCTGAGCTTTTTTATGAGACCTATTGTAAGAGACCACGTCTCTGATCCATATATCATCACTGGTAAGACACAACTGTTTGTTAATGGCATGATAAAAATGATTAAACGAGTAGTAGAAATACACCTGCCTCTCCTATGTTTTTAGACACTGATTATATTAAATAAATTAACTAAATGAAAAGTATTTTGATTCAAAAAGTAATTATGAATAGTTCAATAAGAAAAAAGATAGTGATTACTTAAGGCTCTACCACACATATAGAAGAGGGTAAGGAAACACCACGGTCCATCATCATCATAATCAGCCTATAGCAGTCCACTGCAAGACATAGGCCTCTCCTCTGCACGCCACTGAGTACGACTCTCGGCTACCCTCATCCAATTTCTGCAAGCGGCCCATCGAAAGTCATCGCTCCACCCAGCCGCCAACTTCACGGCTACTGTTTTAAAAATGAGAGTAAACAAATAATTTTTTGGTTAGCGACAGCACCTTTACCGCAGAAATATAGAAGTTACCGCGAGGGTCGCGGGTGGGCATTAAAACTAGGAGTATTTTATTCCCAGTCGGCGGTACGTACGACGCGGACATCTAATAGGTACACACAGATTTAAAAGAATGAGTTTTCATCTCATTTTGCGTCGGGAGCGTGGCCGCCGGCGCCCCCTACCGACCTCGTTCCACTTCAAAGAGTTTTGTTTGAAATATCATTTAGTAGCTCTTCATCTCTTCATCAGTAGTCTGTTCATCTAGCGAATTCGTAAAACGTTATATATTTTTTTATTAAGTCATTATTTAATTATAATAGTGGTCGAAGTATTTTGGACAAACTTAGATATAAACAGGTATAACGTGAAAACTCTTAGAAGTACCTACCTATGTGAATTTTAGCTCCATAAAGTTTATTTTTAAAAACAGTAACAGGAAATACAAATTCCGAAAGCTTGCTTTCGGCTGACTTTGCTTCTTTATTTCTATAGATCAAACCGAATCAACCTTTGTGTTGAGAACAAAAAGAAAAGGGCCTGGAAAAAATACAGTTTGAAAAAGAGACTAGAGAAATGGGATGAAAGAATCGCCATTATTCGAGTAAATGGCGGCACGTTATTGTAACAAATCGCGCTGGGCTGCGGGAGAGCGAACTGTGCTGTTGTGTAGTGACGCGTTGCGTTCGCTCCACGCCTCGTCCGTCAGCCCGCTCGTTCATAGCTTACGCATCGTTCAAGTACTCTCCGCTAGTACAAGGCTATTTTTTCGCGTTTGAATACGTTACGAGGGAAATGATTCTGATAGAATGTCTCGGTAGGTATATTAGTTGAAAAAGGTCCATTATTACGGCGGGTTCAGTTTATATAATTTATTTATATATTATATGCGATTCTCGTCGGCCCAGTGGTGCATGATGCAGGTGGCAACCTCGTCAAAGGCTGGTTTAAGGTGTGTCGGTCGGCTAAGTTGTAATTGGGGTTTTATCTGTGGAAAAAATTTTAAATGGCGATCCGGAATGAGTGTGCACAGAAATACCTTTGCCGTCGCTGCTTATAAAATGTAGGCGTGACGGTGTGTGTTCCATGGTTTGTTTGTATATGATCGTATACGTATGCACATTTTTTGACTTGGCATATGTCACAATGACCTAATGTAGTCTTTTGTATAACGTAGTATTCTTTTTGGTTACTTCCGTACGTAGCAATTTCTGCTTACAACTAAAATACAATCACATTAACACACAAAGTAACAAAACAACGAAGTGTCTGCCCAATTGAAAAGTGTGCACTCGTACACAGTACAGAGTAATATGTTTACATAATAAACTATACTGGAAAAAAAGTGTGCAAAAAGTATTAACAAAATTCCTCGCACAAACAAAGCGAACGAATGGAAATAGTATCTGTATGTCTGACTCGGATACGACTTGGAAATTCAAGGGAAAATGTAGGATACCCGTACTGCACTGGTTACTTTACCACTCGTTATCGACTGATGTAATGACTGCCTCGTTGGTCTAGTGGCAAAGCGCATCACTTTGTGATCACGAGGTCCTGGGTTCAAATCCTAGGTCGGACAAGTGTAGTTTTTCTAACGAAAACTTTCCAGTATGAGTCCGGAGTCTGGAATTGTGCCCGGTATATGGCAATAGGCTCGCCCCCTGTTACATGGCACCTAACATCGTCGGCAAAACGTGGGTGTACTCAGTACACCTCTGCCACCCCCGTTTGGGGCATATAGGCGTGACGGTGTATTTTTTTTTTTAACTGAGGAGGACTTATTTTGGCTGGATATTTTCGGTAGAAGAAAACTTTTTAGAATGAGGGTATTCGTGGTGTTATAGTCTGTTGGGCTATTTCTACATCCCAAGAAGAGGTAACAACACACTAATATGTCTTACAATTGATAAGTATGGTATCGTTCCAGATGAGACATGGTAGGGTGAATTATGAATCGAAGTCTATTTTGATACAAACATGTTGTTAAGCATATTTACTTGCTATGATTAAAATGATCCGAAGTTCATCAGGATAACAAATAATTTTAATTTAAAAAGATGTTTTGAAAAACAAGCTTTCATAGTAAAAACACAGAGGTGATACTTTACTTAGTTGAGCAGTTCATATGGATCCGGGTCTACAGTACTCGTCACGACAAATCCAACAAAGTCAAACACAACAGGGTTTATATTCATAACCAGAAAACATAAACCTGAATTTATAGAATATGTTAAATATTATTCAAAAATTCTTAAAAGAGCCTGTTCCTGTTGTAAATCTATTTACTTAAGAAATATAATTAAACAATCCGGTAATGTGATTAAAATGAATTGGAACGTTATTAATAGTGAAACCGGTAGATTAACAGTGAGAAATAGAGACTTTAATTTGATAATTGGTGACAAAAATGTGAGGGCGAATCAGGAAGTGGCAACTGAGATTGAAACTTTTTTTTTGTAATATTCCTTTGTTGACAACTACAACTCTAACGTCGTCTTGTACTTCGGCTGAGTCGCTTCTTGCGACGCATCATTTGAATTTTCGGATGTCAGTGGGAAAGATGTTATAAAAATGTTTAATAATCTCAATATTAAAAACACGGCGGACATATGGGGGCTGTATGTAAAGACAATTAGTTCTAGGATCCATATTATTGCCCCCCACTTGGCATCTGTGTTTAACGGTTGTGTTGTTCGTGGTGTATTTCCTGATCTTATGAAACTTAGTAGAGTTATTCCTTTGTTCGGGTAGCATATCAGATCCAAATAACTTTCGGCCTATTTCTGTGTTGCCTACGTTAAGTCATCATCATCATCATCATCTCAGCCTATACTTGTCCACTGCTGAACATAGGCCTCCCCAATCGCTTTCCAGCGTAACCGGTCCGATGCCACCTGCATCCAACGACTTCCTGCGATTTTCACAAGATCGTCGGTCCATCTGGCAGGTGGTCGTCCCACGCTGCGCTTGCCAATACGTGGTCTCCACTCACTCACACTCCACATCTTTCTGCCCCAACGCCCGTCCGATCTTCGCGCTATGTGGCCCGCCCATTGCCACTTCAGCTTGCTAATCTTAACGGCTATGTCGGTGACCTTGGTTCTTCTACGAATCTCTTCATTCCTGATTCGATCACGTAGAGAAACGCCGAGCATAGCTCTCTCCATAGCTCGCTGAGCAACTCTGAGCTTTTTTATGAGACCTATTGTAAGAGACCACGTCTCTGATCCATATATCATCACTGGTAACACACATTGACTAAACACTTTAGTCTTTAGGCACTGAGGTATTTTGGATGAGAAGATGTTGCGCAGTTTCCCGAACGCTGCCCAGCCGAGTTGGATTCGTCGATTGACCTCTCTCTCAAAGTTGGACCTACCTAACCGGACTACCTGTCCCAGGTAAATGTATTCGTCGACAACTTCAAGAGTAGAGTTCCCAACGGTGAGTGCGGTGGGTACGACATGGACGTTACACATTATTTTCGTTTTATCCATGTTCATTTTAAGACCCACTTGTTGAGATACTCTGTTGAGGTCGCCGAGCATTCGTCCTAGATCTTCCAGCGACTCCGCCATGACCACAATGTCGTCGGCAAATCGAAGGTGAGTGATGTATTCGCCATTGATGTTGATGCCAAGTCCTCGCCATTCCAAGAGCTTGAAGGCGTCCTCTATGGTGGTCGTAAACAGTTTCCTGTCTTACTCCTCTTTTTATGGAGATCGCCTTCGTGCACTGCCCTTGTACTCGGACTGACATGGTGGCGTTATTATACAAGCACTTCAACACTTCGATGTACCGATAGTCAATGCGGCATCGCTGGAGAGATCTAAGAACCGCCCAAGTCTCGATCGAATCGAAGGCTTTCTCATAGTCCACAAACGCCAAGCATAGTGGCCGATTATACTCCTCGGTCTTCTGTATAATCTGCCGCAGCGTATGTATGTGGTCTATGGTACTAAAGCCTTTCCGGAAACCGGCTTGTTCGGGAGGCTGGAAATCATCAAGCCTGCGTTCGAGACGATTCGTGATGACTCTCGAAAATAACTTGTAAACATGGCTCAGCAGTGTGATGGGCCTATAGTTCTTTAATAAAGTGTTATCACCTTTCTTGAAAAAGAGTACCACCACACCCCTGTTCCATGCTTCCGGCGCTTTTCCTTCGAGCAAGACGGAATTAAACAGCCTCTGAAGGACTATAAGTACCGGCGATCCGCCCGCTTTCAGAAGCTCTGCAGTAATTCCGTCTTCACCCGGCGCTTTGTTGTTTTTAAGTTGGTTGAGAGCCATCCTAATCTCGTACAGGCTGATGTCCGGGATATCTTCAGTGTAGTGTCGGGTTAGCTTGGCTCTTGGGTCTTTTACCAAGTCAACAATAGGTTCAGCTACTGAGGTATACAACTGTCCATAGAACCTCTCTATCTCCCTGAGCACCTCTGACCTATTCGACGTTACGTTTCCGTCCTCCGTCTTCAGCTTCGTCAACTGGCTTTGCCCAATCGACGCGGCTCTTGCGAACACTTTGGAGCCCTTGTTCTGCTTTATGGTCTCCTCAATACGTCTTGTGTTGAAGGACCGTAGATCGTGTCGCAAGGACTTCAATATCTGTCCATTGAGCTGCCTATAGGACTTAGCATCATCGGAGGTTTGGAGTCTCATGTTACGTCGCTCAGCCATAAGGTTTCGGGTGTAGTCGGATAGCTTTTGAGGCCTATTTTTACGGTGGGGCTTAAAATGCTTAGACCCGACCGTATGGACAGTCTCTACCAACCTATTGTTGATTTCGTCCACTGATGCGCTGCTGTCTAGCAATTCGAAGCGGTTTGACAATTCGAGTTGAAAGTTCTCGGGGTTTTGGATATGTGTATTAGAAGGTCGGAGCGTAGACTTCATCAGACGCGATCTTTCCATTTTGACATTAATATTTAATGTGCCTCTGACCATTCGGTGATCACTGCCGGTTTTTACCCTGTGAATCACGGAGACATCACTAAATATTTGTCGCTTGGTGCTCATGATGAAGTCTATCTCATTTTTTGTGAAACCATCAGGGCTCATCCAGGTCCATTTCCTATGAGACGGCTTCTGGAAGAAAGAGTTCATCATAAAGAGTCCCTCCTTCTCCAGAAATTCAGCCAGCCTCTGACCCCTGGGGTTGCGCTGCCCATATCCAAATTGCCCCACTCTCAACTCATCATCGCCCCGTTTGCCCAGTCGCGCATTGAAGTCACCCATAATTACTGTAAAGTGTGCTTTGGAAGTATGTATGGCTCTACTAATGTCCTCATACATAACTTCGACCTCATCATCTGAGTATGCCGAGGTCGGTGCGTAGACCTGTATGACCTTCAGCGAATATCTTTTGGATATTCTGAGTATCAGGTACGCTACCCTGCTCGACACACTAGTGATGGACACAACGTTGTTTATGAGTGACTTGTGGACGATAAATCCGACACCACCTTGGGACTGCTGTTCGCCCTCCCGGTAGTAAAACAAGTTGCCGGATTTTAAGGTTATCGTGTCCTCGCCCTCTCTTCGGACCTCCGATAAACCAACAATACTCCACCGCAACCTGTTTAACTCTTCTTCCAGCTCAACTAGCTTCTCATCTGTCCTCAATGTGCGAGCGTTGTATGTCACCAGGGCCAATTTTCGGTTTTGGTGGTAGCCGAATCTCTGCCGGAGATTCTTAGCACCCCTTGTCCTGTCGTTACCATGGCTGCTACCGTGGCCAGGACGAACAGGACCGCCGGGGACTAGGGGCCTGGTTTTCTTGCTTTCTTCCATATTGGTTGGGGGTGTTTGCCATACTCGCCACGCTTGGCAGGCGGGTTGGCGAGCGCAGTTTTTGGTTGTAAAAGTGTTAAGGGAACGCTGCTGCCCATTCCCTAGTTTTCCCTTAGTCGCCTTGTACGACACCCGATGGAATGAGATGGGTTGGTCCTATTCTAAGCCGGGAACCACGCGGCATAGAATAGTACTACGTTAAGTAAAGTATTTAAAAAATTATCTTAAATCAGATGATAAGCCGCTTTAGTACTCACAAACTACTTCACAAAAACCAGTTTGGCTTCTCTAATAATTGCTCAACTACTGATGCAGGCGTTGAATGAATAAGGAATATTTTTGAGGTCTGGGAAAACTCGCAGAATGCTTTAGGTATATTCTGCGACTTGTCTAAGACTTTTGACTGTGTGCATCATGAAACTCTTGTCAGGAAATTACACCGTTACGGAATTAGAAACAGGGCTCTCGACTTCTTGACTTCTTATCTGTGTGATAAAATTCAAAAGGCCGATGTTAATGGAAAACGGTCTCCCGGGTCTAATGTGACAATGGGCGTGCCCCAGGGTTCGATTCTCGATCCATTTCTATTGCTCATATATATATAAATAACTTACCCTACTAAGTAAGAGATAATCAGGATATTGTGCTGTTCGCGGATGATACATCTCTATTATTCAAAACTAATAGACAGCTGTTTAATTATAACGATGTGCACAACGTACTGTCTAAGGTTGTTCATTGGTTCAACATTAATAATCTTCTCCTTAATGAGAAGAAAACAAAATGTATTAAATTCACAACGCACTAATGTAAGACAGGTAGCAACTAATGTACTAATAAATGGATTTAGACCTTGGTTAGTCAACTGTTTTTCTAGGTATCACTATTAATGCCAGATTACAGTGGGGCCCCCATATTAATCAATTGTCTGGTAGGTTAAGCTCAGCGGCATATGCCGTAAAGAAAATTAGATTATTAACTGATTTTTAGACAGCTAGCCTTGTTTATTTCACTTACTTTCATAGTATTATGTCATATGGCATACAGCTATAAGGGTTGCTCTGCAGAACTAAACACCATCTTCATTCTGCTGGCGACAGGCTGTTCGAGCAATTAACAATTTGGCCCCGAGAGCTTCCCTTAAGAAAAAATTTAGAGAAATAAATATTTCAAGTGTTAACTTTGAAAAATATAGCGACATTTATCATGTTAGTACACGGAACAAAGATGATCTTATTATACATTCTACTCGTCTCCACAGAATTAGTTATTCTTTCATGAAGCAATGTATACGCTTTTACAACAAATTACCCATAAATATCCGATAAATATCCTATCAATAAGTTTAAAAAGGCAATCAAATCAACTAGACTGTGTAAGAAAGGGTATTACAAAATGACGGATTATCTTGCCAATAAAACAGATTGGGTATGAGCAGCTCCACAATCAGCAAAATGAAACAATGCTGCATAACACAATTTTTAAAACAAATAGAATACTAGCCCGCTGAGTTTGTCACCGGATCTTCTCAGTGGAGGCCGCGTTCCGATCCGGTGGTAAATGTAATAAGTTGTTTGTAAGTGCTTATGTATCGGCCTAACGTTTAAATAATTTTTGACTTTGACTTTGACTTTCAGTAGTTGGGTAATTCCATTCGTCATCTTTCAGCTTTATCATCAGACCTCGAACACCACCTGGTTATATAGTACTTGTCAATACCAATCCTACGAGCCTAAACACGAGGGAGTTATGTTGTGTAATTGAAATGATCCTATGGCCACTTTCCGACTCCATTATCAGACAGCTCCATGATATCATTGTTACATTCTCACTGAACTTACATATACCAAATGTTAGCCTAATCAGACATTCGCAAATTTAAAAGAAATTGAATCAGAAAGACAGACAGACATACAAATTGTGCAAATTAAATAAAAGCTTGCAAAAAAATGAGATCAACTTTTGAGTTCTACTCGTTTTAACACTGCCATATTCTTATTGCCAAGGAACACAAAGCGAATAGGTTTTTCAAACAGGCAGTGCTTTATCACAAAGCTGCAGTTAATTGTAAAATTCAGTAAACAATTTTCTTGTTTAGCTCCTCCACAGTGTCACAAATGCCAAGACACCGTATTTGTTATATATTAATAGGTAATGTTATGACATTACCTATTAATATATAACAAATACGGTGAAACGTGGGTGTACTCAGTACACCTCTGCCACCCCCGCTTGGGGAATACAGGCGTGAAGGTGTTGTTGTTGTTGTTGTTTGTATATAACAAATGAACGTTGGGTATCCACAATTATTTAAAAATTGTTGTCCTTGGATTGAATACGGATTTTAAAGCATTAATATAATAATATCATTTTATATCTCGCCACAATATAACATTACATGGGAAGATTGCCATATTACAATGCAGTTTTTGTTGTGGGAGACTGGTGCCTAAACTAGGTAATACCTGTATTTCAGGTCACCAGTGCACCTTCCCCATATGGGCTAATTTCGGCTCTCTCATAATCTGAATAACATTTCGTGTTAGTCGAAAGTGGTGGTGTCAAGATTAGAGCTGGTAGTGTGTGTGTGTGTGTGTGAGAGAGTATGTGTGTGTGTGTGTGTGTGTGTGAGAGAGAGTATGTGTGTGTGTGTGTGTGTGTGTGTGTGTGTGAGAGATAGTATGTGTGTGTGTGTGTGTGTGTGTGTGTGTGTGTGTGGGTGTGTGTGTGTGTGTGTATACCAACACTCACCCGCACGTACGCACGCAGCGTACGTGCGGGTGAGTGTTGGTATATGGGTGTCAGGTTAGCTAGTGTGTGCTGCCAGAGGGTAAGTTTACACTCATTCCTATTTGGGTATAGACAGTAGCGCCTCAGTGCTCTCGTAGTCAAGGGACATAAGCCATTCCGAAAGCCTTTTTTTGCATAAAAAGTTATTAATCGAATAAATTGAAAGCTTCTTGTCGATCTTATTGTAAAGATAACCTCCAAGAAAGCAGTAAAAGCGATTTATAAATTCAGAAGAATAGTTGCTTTGCCTACGGTCAACAGGGTTAAAACACCTCTTATCTCTGTGGGCTGGCGGCTTATACACCAGGTGCGCGTGTTGTCTTTTAATGATGTGAAGGATGAAGAGCTGACGAACTGTGAGGACCCCGCATTCCTTGTAAAGTGTGGAAGTAGGATAACGGAAAGGCCGAGAATAAGACACTTTTAGCAGTGCCCGCTGAGCACGTTCCAAATGAATAAGTGCTGATTTTGAAGCACCTCCCCAGGACGTTATGCAATACGTAAGGAGAGACTGACACAGAGCGTAATATACCGTCTTTCTTAGGCTATCGTCCGCCACATGTCTCAGGGTCTTAAATATGAAAATTAACTTACGTAACTTCGATGTAAGTGCTTCAATGTGTGGACGAAAACCTAGAAAGGGGTCAAGAAGAATACCAAGATATTTTATGGAGGTGGCTCTCTGCAGGTGAGTACACAGACATCCCGTTTCATGCAGAGGTGGACACGTGTGGGCTATAATTGAATGGGATGAGTGTGGATATGAGGAGTTCTTAATCATAAAAGGCATAAGGTTGGTTTTGTTCGCATTTAACGTAAGAGAATTTTTACGTAGCCATTCAGAGACGATGTCTAAGCCCTTTTGAGCGCACTTGTATACCTCAGGCCAGGTTTTCGAGGAGAACAGGAGTGCGGAATCGTCTGCGAAAGTAAAAATATTTCCTTTGTGAAGGCTGAGCGCACACAGATCGTTAATATAAACTAAGAACAGAGTCGGAGCAATGATCCTGCCCTGCGGGACCCCAAACGTGATAGATTGTTCAGTGCTAACGTGTGTATTTATTTTAACGCTCTGTGTGCGATCACTAAGGTAGCTTTCAAGGAGTTTTAGCTGGGTTCCTCTTATTCCAATTTTTTCCAACTTGTCTACAAGGATGGGCACAGAGACCGTGTCGAACGCTTTTGCGAGGTCCAAAAAGATACCCAAGACTTTGTCACCACTATCCAATTTTCTCGCGATTAAGTTCGTCAGATCGTGGACTGCATCATTAGTTGACGTTCCTGGGCAAAACCCATATTGGTTCGGAGAGATGATGTGATTTTTCTGTAGGTAGTTCAATAGACGAGCGTTAATGATTCGCTCAAGAATTTTGGATTAGGAGGGCAGGATTGCAATTGGCCTGTAGTTAATGACTCGGTCTCTGTCTCCTCCCTTGTAGACTGGGTGAATTAAAGCTTTTTTGAAGGTGTTGGGGAATATACCCGATGCGATAGATAGGTTGCAGATATACGTCAGGGGGGGAACGATAATGTTTTTATTTTTCTTTATTAACTCTGCTGGAATATCATCCCAACGCACCGCACAGTCACCGCGCAGAGACTCCACAAGCCTGTTCACCTCTACCTCATCGGTTTGAAGCATTGTGATCGAGTGACTTGGGCCGTTCGATGATTTGATTGGTTTAACACGCATACCTTGTAATCCGCTCACGAGCTTTTGCCAATGTTGGCGAAGTAGTCGTTGATAACCTCGACTGAACGATCAGGCGAGGATGAAAGGGAAAGAAGACGCGACGGGTTATCTTTGGAGGTGGACCGACGTGTGATTTTATTTATTGCCTTCCACAACCTCTTGTTACATTTGCCAGCGTTATTAATTTCAGATTTGTCATGTGCTCTTTTCAGTGTCTTCAGAATTTCATTGCAGTGATTCCTGTAGCGCGTATAGGTCAGCGCTTTGGTCTGGTCATGGAGAGCTTTATCGTTAGGGGATTTCTTTGTTTTTTGGTGTAGTCTGTCCTTATGTCTTATACACCTGAGAAGTCCTGGAGTTATCCAGTGTTTGATGATTTTTTTGTGATTTGTAAGGTTGATTACTTTGGTATTTGCCTTTACTATCTGTTTGATTGAGTTGACGAGGAAATCAGCAGCTTTATTGGGGTCTTGTGTGTCGTAAATCGGATCAAAACTGAAATTTTTCAAGTCATTTTTGATTTGTTCATAGTTAATCCTATTCATTGTGTTATTGGGTTTTAGCTTAGGTGTATTATTGGATAAAATAAGCATTACGGTATCGTGGTCCGTAATTGCAGAGTGCGCTACAAGGGCCTCCACCGGCAGTGCGGTTTTAAGAATTATGTGATCAAGGCAGTTACCTAGACGGGTAGGAAGAGTATGAGCAGGAAGTAGACCATGAGTAGCCAGCAGTGTCAAATAAGTATTTTTGTTTGGGTCCGTAGAGTTTTCTCCTATATTAATGTTAATGTCACCTATAATTATTATATTTTTGGTATTGGTAATTCCACAGAGAGTTCCCAGAGAGTCTAGGAAGTTGGTTAGATCTTTTGCAGCTGGAGAGCGGTAAATGGCCAGAATAACAGTATTATTGTTTATTTTTATTTGCAGACAATTGGAATCTTCTAACAGGGGTTCCTTCACGGCAGCAATCAGATTGTTTTTGATATAGACCACAGTCCACAGTGAAGGAATACTGTTAGAACCAAGAAGCCAGCACTCCGTGAGAACCAACACATCCCATTTTACTTTAGATCTTAGCAGTAAAGTTTCGAATTCAAATATATTTTTGTTTATACTCCTTATGTTTTGACTTATGATTTTTAGGAAGTTTTTGGGATTGCGATTATTAGGAAAACAGTCATCTATGTCGCAGTTGGATGCATAAGCAACAGAAAATGAGTCTAGGTGGAGTATATTATTTTAAAATGGAATCGAATTTTGTTATGTATCATGTGTACATTAACTGAGATAGACAAGATAGGTTTTGCAGAAATCTCTAGCGGTACAGACTGGCGACAGTAGCTTCGGTGTACAAGAACTAAGTGCATTGCCGAGTTATTTTGTGTTTTGATACATGTGTGGTCAGAAGTTGTATTTATGAAAACATGAGATCTGACAGGTTTGGTGGAGTGTATACGTGTGTGCGAGAGTGTGCAGTGGTTTGTTATTGTGTGTTTTATAGTGAGATAGGTTGTGTTTGTGATGAGTTTTTTTTGGCGTACTTATCATAAATATCAGTCGGCAGGAGCAAACAAAATATGACATGCAAGAGAACAACATTATGTAGACTTTTAATAATAATTATAAGGATTGAGGACGCTAAAACTACCCTGTGAATTAATAGTCATAGGTTTCTTAGTCTGCCTAGATCAGCCTCGGAGTTGACTCGAATTTGTGGGTCATTTATTTGCTTGCGTAGAAAAACTACACCATGAGATGTCCAGCAGAATAAATAGCCATGTGCCTTACGAAAGGTTCGTGCCAAGGAAAATAATCTTTGTGCTTTAAATGTTAGTGATTCGGTAATAAAAATAGGTTGTACTGGTTGTGGTAGGTTGATATGTGAGGTGTTCAGTTTGTCCTCACGCTTTTTTTGTCTGTTGAACTCTTTAACTCCTCGGATGAAATTATCCTTGAGAAATAAAGTGTCGAGTTCCACTATGACTGGGTTGGAGTTATCTTTGGATTTCACTCTAAAGACATCTCTTATGTTTGGACGTACAATATTGACATTTAATGATTGTCCAACTTTCGATACGATATCTCTAAGTATTTCTTTCGTTTCTCCATTCGACTTGGGTACATTCCTTATTTCTATGCTATATGCCCGTGATTTCCGCTCCATATTTTCTAACGTATCCTCTAGGTGTTTGATCCTTTTTTTATCCGAGGCTTTTTCTGATTCAAGTAGTGCAATTTTGTTTAGTAGCTCATCGTGCTTGCTGGACATGAGTTCGACGCTACTTTTAAGTTCGCAATTTATGATATTATTAATTTTCGCAATAAGGTCCTCAAACCGCTGATCTTGCTTTTCTGAGAATGCTGTGAAGATACTCCTGGATATAACGGTGCTGTTTTCCGGTAAGGAGACCTAAGCGACCTGTTTGTCCATATTCAAGAAATAATTAAGAGTTATTTAGTTACAAAATCTGTTTTAGTTAGAGACTCACGGCATGAAAGGCATTCTGTAAGAAAGTTATTATTGGATTACAATTTTATGCAATGTGTATAATGACAGAGAGCTTATCACAGATGTGTGATGTGAGCGTAACGCTTGCTAAAACGACACATTATATATGCGCTGGCCTTTGAAATGTTTTACAATGACGTTTTGAATGCATTTCACTCCAACGCAGAATGCAAAGCACGAACAGACTAACATTAACGTGACGTTGTCAAACGAACATGTCGTGTCATTCGTTTTTATTTAATAAATTACTTGTGTAAAAGGATGGCATACCAACTCGTCTGATAACGTCAATCTGTTTGTGCTTAGCCGTTTGTTATTGTTTTTTTCATAAGTGATTAAATAGCATAAGTCGAACATTATGTTTATCATTGAGTTGTTCTCTGGAAGCTCAACCGTAGTCAGATTAGTCTGGTAGTTGGTAGAATATGCTGGCAGCAAAGTCAGCGGCCATTAAATCCAACCAGCGATGTCTTTTAATATCGGATCCGGGTTAACTGCTCGGTCTGTAATACAATTTATGAGCGTTGGCACTCGATATTACATTCCAGTGCTCTCAATATTCGAGACGATATTCCATTGCTTAAATCTGGTATACACTATTTGATCCCATAAATTTTATGAAACAGCAAAACGTACTTACTTTGTCCAGTAACTACAAAGGTCAGTATCAGAATGTTTTTTATTGGTGTAAACCAGTATAGTATGTTTAAACACTTCACCACTAATTCGGAATGTCATTCGTCTGGAGTAGAAAGAACTTCACGGTTACTCTTATAAAATAGTATTTTTCCATCTACATTTTGTTGTGGGGTATGAAAATTCATAAATATATTAACGTAAAGTGTGTTTGTGTGAGCTCAAACGATACGAGCAATAAACACGCCCAATCTTTTCATTTCATCGCTGATGAACGAATGCTTTACTTGCGATGGAAGATTCGAGTCAAAATTCGCGATTAAATGCTTGCGGTTAAGATACACTTTCAGATGCGTGAGTATTGAATACGGACACTTATTTTTGCGCAAACACAAACTGCGCAAATACCTTAAGGCACCGATGTCTTGAATAGTCTTCAAGTTCCATAAACACATCACAGGCAATCCGTCTTAATTCATATTAAATTCTTATCAATTCTTTTGTTACAATTTCTTAATGTGTGTCACAAACCTCGATGGACATACACGTCATGTACGAGGATTTTTATTTTTACAAATTAAATATGAAGTATTTTTACAACATATGCTTCTATATAAAAATATTTTAAAAGCTTTTGAAAGTTAGATGGACACTAAAACTGGCTATAATATTGTAATATTCCAATCTATACTGAAAGAGGTTGAACGGCGGCAGTAAAACGACCAATAAACTTGTCATAAACAAATCTACTCGCCGACGACTTCGCTCGGAGATTAACATTTTATTTCTTAGCAGTAAATTATTTACAGCTAAGGTTGAGCTGATAACCGAGCTACTAACAGCTTGTTTGTAGGCTATAATATTTAGAGCTTTATATCTATCTAATTATCTATCTATAACCTCACGCCAGATCCCTTGCGGGGTAGGCAGAGAGTACAGAGTTCCAACAGGTTCTTTTCTTACATACCTCTCTGGCTTCCTCGACTCTCATAGTTCGTCTCATACACGCTCGCCGGCTACGGAGACTCTTGACTTTTCCATTAGATAAGAGCTTTACAAAAGTTATTTATCTTTAGATGGCATGTTTTTGGCCACAGATGGGATATACAGCTTTATTGACGGCAATATATAATGACAACTACTACATTTTATCAAGCTACTAAACAAGCTAATTTAAGGTTAGCTAAGGGCACTTTGAAAGAAATATGGGTCAATCAAATTCAAATTCATTTATTCATAAGTGTGCTTTTTAGTATTGAAGATGTTACAGTAACTGCTAGTAGTATCTTAAAAATCTGCCACTTGGCGTACTCATCAGAAATCTATCATACATCAAAATAATATCCAAGTCCAGTTTCATAAAGATAACATTTGCAGATCAGTTAAATTAAGATAGTAATTATTTTAGTCAAGCCATGCAATTGATCCACGTAATGTTTTATTTATATGAGTCTCAGATTCGCCATATTATCATATTTTATTACTCAAGTACTGTTGTAGGCAAAACGAACCATTGGATACGATATGTGCTTTCGTTTAAATACGAAAGGAATAGCAAAGGACCATATATGCTACCTTGAACACGCCTCATCTTATTATTCGCCCGTGTGACCTATATACAAGGCGTACCGTAATTAACGCAAGACCTCAGACACCCCACTTAGATAATTGCTTTACAAATTATGTATGAAAACAAAACTTCGACTTTTAAAAAGTTAACTACCATTTTGTAAAACTTTTATATCCTAATTAACTACGAAACGCATTACAAATAAACAGAATACAAGCGCAGCCGCTACGCACGCACACAGTCGAACACCGGGTCATTCACTCGACTATCGAAAGTATTAGTAGTTTTTTTATTGTAATATTGTCTTTATTACTTTTTTTTTTTAAACGTTTTACCCACACTAGGATTTATTCCACAAACAAATACCATGCGCATAAGGCACACTTTACTTTAAACTCGTTTCGCAAGTATTTCACGCTAATCCTGATTTAAATTTTGCGCGGCATTGTGCACGCAAATGAACATGAGAGTAAGCATCTTGGACTCTTATCTTTTCATCACACTTTTCAGGCTTTGGACTGACAACTTTGAATAATTTGATTAATTAGAACAAAAGGTTAATAAAATTAAATAATTTTGTTAAGACTGGACATGTGTTTTTTATTTTATTTTTACTTATTAGTTTAAACAAAATTGAACAAAGTAGGTGTGTTTAAAAGATTTGAATCTTAATACATATCGAATCGTATTATAATAAATGATTATTGTTATAATTACACTACTTTCATCCAGATAGGGTCAGAATAAACTAACTCAAGGCACTATTACGGCGCCCGCTCAAAACACTTTCAAAATGTCCACTACCTTCTTCAATGTACTTTAACGCCCGAACACGTAATTTATTAATTTATTAAGCACTTCAGTGTCTTTTTTTAATTATTTGAATTGCGGTTTCATTTTTTTGTTTATTGAATGGATGCTATCAGATTCGTTCACATACACAAGAGATTTAACAAGTCCCCACACACATAAGTCGAATGTAGTAAGATCAGCTGATCGTGGAGTCCATTGCACTGGTCCCCCTCGACTGATCCAACGGTTACCAAATTCACCGTCAGATATTGACGCACACTCCAAGTAAAATGAGAGGGAGCTCTGACGTTTTGATAAAATACTCCAGATAAATTTGCTAGCAGAACGTGTTCTAATAACATGGGCAAAGTTTAAGGGAATCTCTACTGCCATGGGTCTGATTAAACACTTGACATGCCAATTCCACGTTATCATCACATCGAGCTAGTGTTCGCACCATTTCAGTGTATTGTATACTGGTATACCTAAATGTCATAGTACGCGAATTCGCTCCGATTATTGCGTCATAAACAAACACAAACAAACCGATCGGAACGTATAAGACAACTGGCCGGTGCCAGTGTTTCTATTTTTTTAACCGACTTCCAAAAAGGAGGAGGTTCTCAATTCGACTGTATTTTTTTGTACGTATGTTACGCGATCATTTCGCCAATTATGAATCGATTTTGATAATTCTTTTTGCATTGAATTCAGTATGGGTTCCAAGTGCTCCCATTTTAATTACCTCCCTCCCATCGCTATTGACAGTGAAGTTCACATCAAAATTTAAATGATTAGATTAGAGATTTATGAATTGTAAATTTAAATGATTTAAGGTATAATTTAACAGTTATCCGATAGAAAATTGCCTGAGAATCATTTATAAGCCCGAAATAAATTCAATGGCGCGGCGCCTTTTGATCAAACAATCGGCGCTCAAAGCTTTGATCTGGCGGCCGCGTCTAGACTCGGCGTTACTTTGATGTAAACAAAATATGTACAATCGTTGTATTAACTAAATAATTTTTATAGTTGGCGCAATTTAGTCAATAACTTTTTTATTTATTGAAGTGACCCCTTAATTGCCGTTTCGGTACATCCTACCTATTGTGAAATGCAATCCATAATCTTTCTGTAAATAAACACACGCATTATTTTGTAAAGTCACCATGACCAGTACGTATTTTCTTAAACATCCGTGTCATATGTCAGTAGTGTAAAACAAGTTAATGTTGGTCAAATTTAATTGTGCGGTATCGAACCTGCGACCACTCGATGCAGTGGTCCATGCGGCTTCCACCCAGACCACTATATCGAATCGTCGTCACATGGAAAATTTATATCTCAGGCATTATGCGCTCCTGATACCAATAGTAATAAGTTCCATTTTGAACCACTTTCGTACTTTAAATAAAAGTGTGTCTCCAACATTTTTCCTGAAACGGTATGAAAATCAAACTTATACAAAAGTTTCATGTACATACATTACTCGTAAATAGGTAAACCTTTATGATATTTTACTAATATGACTTAAATTTGTCGTAAAAATCTTGTTTGTTGGTATTATTAGGGCACACGGAGAAGTTGCCTTTTGATATGGCCGAGTGATGTTCCACCTCCCTGGCCCGTTTCACGGATCATTTACATCGTTACATTTATTTCTCTGGAAAAATAAAGGCAGGGAACAGAGCCCATTTTTAGGGAGTGTAAACATAATACTTGATCCGTGGAAGGTTCGGCATCTAATGAGGTAGGTCTTTGCCGTTTCTTTTAATTATGTTTTTATAAAAATAAACAATTTTTCATGTTAGTACCTAAGTTTGAAGTTTAAAATGGATATACCCTTTGTTAGTAATATACTTAACTGAACAGTGCAAGGAACAATAGGTAACTGTTACAAGAGCGTCACATTAAATTTTCAGTTCTTAGACGCTTCCACTTCCAATTGCTTGCGACGGCTAAAAAAACTGCGAATATGGTTCGTTTATTTTAAAAGTTTTGAAATAAATAACAGCTATAGTGGTTAATGTGAAAATGAATCAAAGTGAAAAGATTCAACCATTAAAATCTCTAGTGTGCCAGTCACGATAAATGCATCACTCGCAATTGCCAATAGAACTTTACTATTGAATTTTTCTGCTCACTGAATTGTAAAAAAAAAGCATATAATTTACTCTGCTTTTTAACATTTACAGTTCAGTAGGCAGCCACCAGATAACAACATGTGTGTTTTATTCGTATTTTATTCTGTTTGATGCAAACAGAGCTTAGAAAATAGTTTAACGGTAATTCACTTTATCTAACGGATTGAAGAATTTTTAAAGGGCTTTAAGAGATTAATTACAGTGAGGAAAGATTAAAACGCTCCACCGTAAGCATGATATCGCCATTCTTTATTCTGTTAAAATATTTAGTAGTTTTATTGAAAAGGTCTGGGGTAGCCTTCGGAGAAATTTTCTAGGTAAATGTGAGATTTGGGGACATTGTACACAGTACAAAAGTAAACGTTTCGTGGTCGACGCTGGAATGAAGAGATACCGTTTTGTGCTACCTTTAAAAAGCTTTTAGTGAAATTGTACGAACAATTTCGTTATATTGCGTAGAAAGTTTTCCGCGGTGGTAGTTTTTGGAATGTAATATATCGCAGTATGAAGCTCATACATGTATCAACGCTTTATTTAAAGGGGATATGCTAAGGTTTTTGACGGCCCTCACATAGTAAATATTCTATTTATTTTAAATTCAGGGATTGTCTTTAGAAGTGGCTAAAAATAAACTCAGCAATCAGTCGTAACATTATTTAATTTTGTGGTAGTTGCTTTATGACATATCCAAGTGTCCATCGGTCGGACCAAGCAGTAGGAACTAGGACCACATACAGGCGCTTCGTTTTTAGTTTTGACGAAAGTATGTCTCGGATATATAGGTCTCTTAAGGATTGGTTCACGCACAATCCGTGCATGAACTTAAATAAACCCCTAGACTTTTTGTTTATAAGGTAAACGTCGACCAATTAGACGACTGTTATCAATGGGTATATTAACTTTTAAGTAATGTCGAAAACTCTCAGTAGAAAGCTATCATTAATATTTAAAGTCAAGAGTCTCCGTAACCGGCGAGCGTGTATGAGACGAACTATGAGAGTCGAGGAAGCCAGAGAGGTATGTAAGGAAAGAACCTGTTGGAACTCTGTACTCTCTGCCTACCCCGCAAGGGATCTGGCGTGAGGTTATAGATGGATAGATAGATAGAATATTTTTTTTTTTTTTTTTTTAATTCCTTATTTTTGAAAAAAAAAAGGGTTTGATCACGCAGTGATCATGCCACCCCCGTAAGATAAACACAATATAACATAATATTCTAATCTAAATCCTACGTATATTATGGCGATGGTCTCTTTTTTATGCCCGCGTTCACCATTTTACACAGCATTTTAGCCGTTTCCGATAGAGGAAAAGCTAAAACACTGCTACAAATTCCAACGGAGTACATTATTAAATTGTTCTGTCTTTCAAATTCATGTCTTTCCATAGTGTTTAGTTGACATTCCATTAGGATGTGATATACGTCCTCCTTCCGATCACATACTGTACAGTTTGGTGATGCGATTTTCTTCATCATAAATAAAAAACTATTTAACGGCATGTGACCAGACCTTAGCCTTAAAATAGTCTTTATGTCTGTCCTTGGTAAATCGCTACTATCGAACCATAGACGACCTGTAGGGTACGGTTGTATGGTTTTATACCATATGCCCTTCGTACGAGACCTTTCATCGAAGTACTCTTTCCACATTTCTGTACACTTTTTTTTAATTACATGGGCTACCTCAGAGACGTATGCAGTATGGTTAACAGGTATACCATTCCAGACTGCTTCCTTAGCCAAGAGGTCAACAGTATCATTTCCTTCCAAACCAACATGTGACGGAATCCACTGAAGGTATATTTGTTTGTTTTGGTTAATGATTTTCCTAATTAGTTGTACAATTGTATAAGCTATCGGTGTGCCTCGAACAGTCGAGGTACAACGAGCCACATGTTGTAGTGCACTCCTTGAATCTGACAGAATGACAAAATTGCCACTTGTTAGCGACTCAATGTATGAAAGAGCTTCCGTAATAGCGATTAATTCCGCAGTCATAATCGATGGATTAAAAGACTTAATAGTAAATCTGGCGGACATGTTGGTTTGAATATCATAGAAGGCTGCACCGGTATTACTTTCGATTTTTGACCCATCAGTATACATAATGTAGAAATCTTTGTAATGGTTGTTTAAAAAATTGGTGCATATGCGCCGCAAATTATCAGATGTATAGTTGTTTTTTGATTTTTCAAGCACTTCGATGACTGGTCTCACAATATTTGATAAATCCACACTGCTAACCCAAGTGTCTAAGCTAAAAAATTCAAGTTGTTTACTAACGTGTATTGGAATATCTTTATATTCTTCATGAACTAAAGCAAGTAAAGGTTTGTTTTTGCGATTCCAAAATAAATTTAGACGGGGAGAACACAGCTTACTTATCAGTTGAGTTAATTCTATATTTCCAAAAGATTTTGTCTTAAACCAAAATTTTGCAGCTAAAAAATGTCTCCGAACATGTAACGGTTGAATGTGGAGTTCACTCTCCATCACATGTATCGGTGTACTCTTAACGAACCCTCCAATGATGCGTAAAAACTGATTTTGTATTTTTTGTAATTTATTTACATGTGTTAAACAACTGTTTCCATATATGAAACTAGCATAATCCATTTTACTTTTTACTAATGAGAGGTACAGTTGCCTTATATAAATAGGGTGTACACCCCAACTAGCACCTGATAAAGCTTTGAATATATTTATGTAGGCCGCTATTCTCTCCACAGTCTCGTTTATGTGTTTAGCCCATTTACAAATACAAATACAAAAATACAAAAATTTATTTCTTTAACTTAAAATCATATTACAAATTAGCCGTATTTAGAGACTCCTTTTAAGTATGTAGTACCTGTGCTAGGAGTCTCTGCTCTTCCATAACATACAGTACTTGTATACTATGATTGGTAACATAATCAAAAATTTAAATCAAATTCCAAACCTAAGGTAAAATGTGTGTGTGTGTGTGTGTGTGTGTGTGTGTGTGTGTGTGAGTGAGTGCGTGCATGCCTATGTGTATGTGTGTGAGTTATATGATTCTTTGTAGGAGTCTTTCGGTTTCATCGTAATTTTTAATCTTAAGCCATTCCACAAGGGATGTTTTACAGTCATGATAGGTAAGGGGATGTATGTAGATGTATTTATTAATGAGGTTATACAAGGACGCCGATAGTATTTTTTGTTGTCGCCTAGCAAATGTGGTATTCACCAAAATCACTGGAGCCACAATATCTTTTCTTCTTCTGTTTAAAATACTTTTATGGAAAGGTAAGGACTTATGAAGTTTTAGAATAGCTTGTAGTATATAAAGTTTTCTAACCGTTAGTAACTGACAAATTGAATAAAGATTTTCAGTTGAAAATCTATATGGCTTAAAATACATAACTTTTAATAACGATCGCTGTGCTCTTTCTAATTCTAAAAATTTAAGTTTTGTGGCTCCACCCCAGACAGGTATACAATAAATAATTACAGATTGTACTAATGATATATATATTTGTTTTAAGAGGTCCTTAGAAGCTATGTGTCTCAGCGTTTTAAAAATCCATATTAGTTTTCTGACTCTAGTCATAACTAATTCAGTATGATTATGCCAAGATAATCGTTGGTCAATCATGACACCTAAATATTTTGTGCTATTTACTTTATTTATACTATTACAAAAACAAATAGAGTTTATAGGGCTGTGACAAGTATGTATCTTTATTTGAAAATCTGTCGAGCATGGTTGTGTATGGTTGTAAATTGTAAAGCACATATAATTTGTCTTGGAGGCATTTAGCGAGAGAAGATTTGTGTTCAACCAAGTAGCAATTTTAGTAAGCCCTTTTTCGGCAGTGTTACGTGCTAAATCCCATGTTTGGCCAGTAAATACTGCAGCTGTATCATCAGCATATGAAAATAATTGGCAATCGTCAATTCGCATATCACAAAGCTCATTGATATAAATTAAGAAGAGCGTGGGGCCTAAAACACTGCCTTGAGGGACACCATAAGTTATATGAGCTTCTTCACTTAAATAATCTCCTATTTTAACTCGCTGCTTTCGATTAGAAAGATAGTCTTTGAACAACGCTAAAGGAACTCCTCTTATCCCAATACCTTCGAGCCTGTGTACAAGTATGGAAACAGAAACGGTGTCGAATGCTTTTCTTAAATCTAGAAACACTGCTAAGCATTTTTTCCCTTTATCTAATTGATCTACTACTAATGAAGCTAGCGTAGATACAGCATTTTCTGTTGACATTCCTTGCCTGAACCCATATTGAGATTTTGATAGTATATTAAAGTGATCCAAGTAACTTTTTAGTCTATTATTAAGCAATTTTTCGATGATTTTTGAAATGGCGCTTAAGACAGAAATTGGTCTATAATTTGAGACATCGTGTCTGTTACCACCCTTGTACACAGGCGTGATAATTGCTTCCTTTAGAATATCTGGAAAAATGCCCTGAGTGAAACAAAGGTTAGCCAGATGAGAGATAATAGGAACTACTAATTTGTGGGCGTGTTTTAAAAATTTTGTTGATATGTTATCCCAACCGGGCGCACTCTCAGATTTTAGACTCATTAATATGGAGTATACTTCTGTAGGATCGGTATCAGTGAGAACAAATGACGAAGCCTGTAATCGTGTGTTACTCCTAATATTATCAGTAGATGTTGTATCACCCAAGAGGATTTCATCTGCCAAAGATTGACCTATAGAAACAAAATAGTTGTTAACGTGATTAACAGAATTAGAAGGAGAATTCTTTATACCCAAAAGTTCCATGTTTTGTGTTTTGTTCGACTTACGATGTGTAATTTTATTTATTGCGGCCCATAAAGTCTTAGAATTTTTATTTGATTTAGCAAGTTGTTCTCTGTCATATGCTCGTTTAAGCTTTTTAATCAGGTTATTGCAGTAATTGCGATATCGCTTGTATGTAATTCTCAACACTTCATTACTTGGGTCAGATTTTAGATTTTTTTGCATATTATTTCTATTTCTAATACAACGCAAGATGCCCATAGTCATCCAGGGTTTTATGATACGATCCTTCCTCGAGATTATTTTTGTAATTGTATTTTGTAATAAACACGTTTTTAATTTGTCTATCAAAGTTTCGGTAAGTAAATTAGGGTCGTTATATGCAACTAAGTTTATAAAACCTTCACGTTCTAAAGTATGTATTGCTTGTTGGAAATCAATTCTTGTCGTTATTTTGGAACATTTATTTCTAATGTTGATTTCACTTAGTTTAAGGAAAATCATGCAGTGGTCTGTAATAGTAGTGTTCAGTACTACAATTGTTGGATTAAAGGTCTCTTTCAGTTTTAAGAAAAAATGATCTAAACAAGCATTATTTCGCGTTGCCAATGTATGACCCGGTAGGAAACCCTGCATAGATAGCATGTTCAAGTAACTAAGTCTATTTGTACGTTCATATGCTTGTTCGTTAAGTTTTTGAATAAGATTAATTAATTAATTAATAATTTAAGTTTCCGATCTAGCCAAATACCCAAGTATTTAACATTTTCTACGCCCTGTAAGCATATGTTGTCAATTTTTAATTCAATTGAATCTCCAATAAAACCGGATTTAAAAATACACAATTTACTTTTTAAGGGTGAAATATTAAGGCCTATCTCATGAAGTAGTTGACCAATGTTATTTAATGCCTTTTGCAACTCCGTAGTTAAATGTAATAGATTGTTACCCGTTGTATATATAGCGTAATCATCCGCGTATTGTGATACAAATATATTATTGGTATTAATGTATGTACAGATTTTAATTGTTACAATGTTAAATAATAAGGGAGATAAAGGATCACCTTGTGCGAGTCCACGACATGTATTTCTGCAGATTTCATCACCATCGACAATTATTCGTAGTACCCTGTTCGTAAGAAAGTTCCATAAATAAACGCAAATTTTTGAACCAACTCCAATGCTATCCATAATTTTTAATAGACTTACTATATCCACATTGTTATAAGCATTGTCAATGTCTAAAAAACAAGCTACAGTTATTAACCTATTTGAGAACCCCACTTGAATTTGAGTTACTAAATTAGAAAGGTTGTCTAATGTTGATCGACATTTTCTAAAACCAGTCGTATAGTTCGAAAGAAATCTATTTCTTTCTACAAACCACTCCAGTCTGTGTAATAGCATTCCATGAAAAACCTTACAAATACAGGAAATCATAGATATTGGACGTAATGATGATAGGAGCTGAGCGTTTCTTCCTGGTTTAGGTATTGGGATGACCGTGATATTTCTCCATTGTTCTGGTACAAATCCATTGGTATAAAAAATATTATATAGTGAAACTAAAAGAAGCTTACCGTTCTCAGGCAAATGTTTTAACATTGAATACGATATGTTGTCGTGACCAGGAGAGGTATCTTTTTGTCGAATACATTTCAGTAGTTCCTGTATTGTGAAAAGTTTCTCTAATTCCGAATTTTGAGATATTAATTGAGGCCGATTGGAGGCTACGTAATCCGGGGTCAAACTGCGTAATAATTCATTAGCCATGTCTTTATTCACGTAGCGCCTAGGAGATCTATAACCCTTGAGCCATTTCATTTTGTCCCATATTTCTTTGGATGTACAAGATTGGTCTAAACTAGTACAAAAGCTACGCCAGCTGTTTGTTTTAGCGTTACGGATTAATTTTTGGGCTACACGAATTTTATCTTTCAGTACGTCTAAATTTGTAGGTATAGGGTTGCGCCTGAACGTTGAGAGGGCTAAACGACGTTCAGCTACAGCTTGCGATAATTTAGGATCCCAATAAGGTTTAGGGGTGAAGTTACTGTTTGGGTTATTATTTAGTTTAATGTACGGTATACACAAATCAGCGGCGAAATTAATATATCCAACAAATTTATCGTAACATTAAGTAAGTTTTTATAGGCATTCCAATCAGCTTTTTTATAATTTCTTTTTATTATTGGTTTTTTGGTATTATTAATATTGATTTTGATTTTAATTATTTGGTGGTCGCTTCCTAATGATTCATTCCTTACAGTCCAATAACATTTTAGACCTATATCTGAAGAGGCTAATGAGATATCAGGGGAGGACTGCTGAAGGCGACCATTAACCAATTTAATGCGAGTGTGTTGGCCGTCATTTAATGTAATAAATGAGTGGTCTATTAACGCGTCAAACATTTGCTGGCCTCTTGTATTGGTTTTAGTTGACCAGTTGCTATGGTGACTATTAAAATCACCAAGTATTAATGTTTTTGTTCTAAATTTAGAGAAGAGCTGATCCCAGTCGCTCTGCGAAATATTAATGCCGGGAGGGCAGTAAACTGAAACTATATACTCTAATTGATCACAATTATATACGCGAACACAGATAATTTCCATACTTGTATTAATACCGGAGATAGGTAGAATATGTGATTTGATGGACTTGTGGGTAAAAATAGCAACTCCACCGTAACCATCAGCTCTGTCTCTTCTAAAAATATTATAACCACTAATTTTGAGGAAATCATCAGATTTTAACCAAGTTTCGTTAAGGCTAGCAATGTGGATTTTTTCCTGACAACAAACTTTCTAGAGAAGTTAATTTAGGCTTAACACTTTGTGCATTCCATTGCATAATATTAACTTGCAATCTTGTATTATTTTTATCCATTGACGCAATCCAATATTTTTTTTAATATAGGCCAGTCCGATATATTTTCTACAACCACTAAAATCAGCCATTCTAAACAACACTTAATTATATCTTGTATTTTTTCTTTTATGGAACCTTTTTTTAAAAATACTATTTCTTTCAACCTTGTCAACAATTCTACAAAATTAACTTCTTTCTTTTCCGTACTTCCGTAAGAAAGGGGGGGCTCCAGAGTATTGGAATCTGTTTCTTCAGGTATCCACGGTGAATTAGGTCTTGGAGCAATCCTTTTTTTTAATATTGCTTTCTTCTGTGTTTGATATTTTTTGTTTGTTTGATCTTTTTTTAGTACCGCCACATATTGTGGTTTATTTTGGGTGGGTGTTTCATCTTCTATTCTCTCCTTACTGACATATGGGGTAGCCTCCACTGTTTCTTGTGTATAGCTTATTAGGCCTTGCACTGGTGAGTCAATTGGTACGTACATCATTAAAGCTTTTGCGTAGGTACAATTAAAACTGGCCATCAGCTCTCTAATTTTTTTCTCTTTCAAAAACGTAGGACACGAACGGTCTAAGGACATATGATTTCCTGAACAATTTACACATGTAAATTCTTTAGATTCACAGTTTGAGTGGTTTTCGCCACATTTTGGGCAGACTACTTTAGATGAAGGACAAAATTTTGCTGTATGGCCAAATTTCCAACATCGAGAACATTGAGAAACGGGGAAAATATATGGTTCCACCTTAATTCGTAAGTCATTGACATATATATGCGCGGGGAGGAACGCACCCTTGAAACAAAGACGAACTGCTTCACTATTAGAC
This sequence comes from Phalera bucephala, assembly GCA_905147815.2. Classification (NCBI taxonomy): domain Eukaryota; kingdom Metazoa; phylum Arthropoda; class Insecta; order Lepidoptera; family Notodontidae; genus Phalera; species Phalera bucephala. Next base: position 831,890 of record LR990625.1, read on the forward strand.
CACCCATCTTTATCGGTGTTACGTCGCATCAGCCGCTTAACAGATATCAATTGAGCGGGACTGGGACACTTAACATTTTTTAAGATATCATCTTCCGATATTTCTAATTCAATGTCCTTTATGACGCCGAACGATGTATATTTCTCCATAGCCCTCTGGATTCTCCATCCTTTTTCGATAAATATATTTGATTCTTCCAGTTTCATTGCACTCATTTCATTATTCATATCTATTCTTACCTTGTATGGATTTACATATTTTACTCGATCTATGTCGGTTATTTGGTTCTCTTTAAATAGTTTGGCCAACGCAAATTGCTTCGGCATCTTATCTTTACTGGATATGAATATTTGCATCGTATAGCTATCTTCTTTACGTTTTTTTTCCTTATTTTTAACCACCGTCCACTCTTCCTCCTCTCTATTTCTTTTATTTACTGATATTATGGTACCTTCGTTCATTTTTTCTATATGTGTTTGTTCAACCAATTCTTCTACTTCTGCATCTAACATATCATTATCACTAAATGATTCATTATTTATCATACTATTGTAAACATTATCCATTAAAATACGTAGATGGATGGTACCTCATTGTCCAGAAACCGGTTATGGCAGCGGCCGCCGCTAGGCTTAGCGCCGAAGCCGGAGAATCACTAATAATTATTAAATTGAACAATAACTGTTGCAAACACGGTTGACGCGGGTTACTCGCGCTAGTGTCGCCACGGAACTGTGAGATAGAATATTTCGTCGCAAGAATGTGCTAAGTCGAAATGAATCGTGTCATTCCTGAGTATTTAAGTCTTGAAATTCTGAGTGAGCGTGAAGATAAACGATTTGTGTCGACATTGAACGTGTACCGAGTGATGAATACTGTTTGTCAACTAAATACACTGTCGCTGAAGGCCGAGGGGGAGGGAGAGAGGTAGGGGTAGTAGGTGGGCGGCCACCCATCGCCGTACCTAACCAGCACGGATTATCCTTGAATCTCTATTGTATTTATTGTTCTGATTTTGATGTTACAATTGTTGAAAATAAGGCCTTGCGGGTGTTCCAGCTTCGTGCGACGCGACAGCGGGGCGGGCGGCACGGCGCTGCGCGTTGGGGTGCATACACCGGTCGAGTCAGTTAGTTAATTCGACACCCGACGCCATCGGCGGCACTCACGCACTTGTTTTTATTATATATTAATCAGTTGTTACTTGATTATGAGTTATTTAAAATTACAGTCCATGTTTTATTTACAAACAGCGGAGTTGGTAGAGAGTATAGAGTACCAACATGTTTTTTCCTTATATATAGGGCTGAGCACGAACAGATCGATGTTACCGTAACGCTTTCGAGTTGATATGCCATCGCTATCACACTACAATTTACTTAGTAAATATGAATATATAATAATTAGACCGTCAGTTTATATTCTTCTTTCATGACAACAAATCTGAAGGCGTCGAATTGATACAAAGTTGCTTGGTCTATTTGCTTAGTACCAAAGTTAGCTCTATTTGAATAGCTAATTTTAGTATATTGATACCGCTTGCAATTACTGGTTCCGCATAATTACTGTGGCGCCCCTGCAGCACGCGGTCGCTACTGTCGGCAAACTGTAACGCACTAATTACTAATTAAACTGTCGTTTGGTGTTCGCGCCGCCATGCGCTGGCCCATGCCACGCGATACGTCTTATTTTGTTCATAAGTTTGCTGTCGGACTTTGTACTATATAGAGAATTTATCCACCATGTTCATAATATTATTTTGTGGTATGTTTCTCCACACTCGGTATACCCACAGGCATGTGAGTTGTGCATAAAAAGATTTTTCTGGTGAGTATAAAATCCGCGACTACTCAATCAATGACGCGAGCAATCTAAACTCTAACCACTAGACACAGGCATCTTCATATTTGCTGAATGACTTGCGAGTATTAAGGTCAAACATTATTTTAAAAGTTATAGCACAACTACACATATTGAGCTAGACACGCACTCGTGATAGAGGTACTTATTGTTCACGAGTCTTGAGCATCAAACTTTCAGAAATGATGAATGAATAAGAGAAAAAAGAGAATAGATTTATTCACAAAACATTATTAGATTATGTTCGACACACGTAGCCTTAACGAACTTATGCGACCAGTTAAAGTGCGCTAAACTACCGCTTATTAGTTCTACTACGACCACGTCACGAGTACTTCAAGAAAACATTAGTTCCAGCCTGTGTGTTGGTTGAGTTTATTGAAAGCTGACCACTAGACCACAGTACTATTCGGTTGATTGGTGTACGGTTCCTTGTTGACTCGAACACTAATAAAGTGATAGTTGTTAAATAATACACCAAAGCTTGATAGAAAATTATATTGTCCGAAAAGGTAATGAACTGTAATTAATTTCTTGATAAATGCTAATGATACGCGAGCACGCGCGACCCTTGTTGGTTGAACGCGAACTGATGTGCACTTTCGTGATATTGAAGTAAATGGTGTCGCACGCGCCGCGTGTCATTGCTGACCATAGAAAAATGTACGGTTGTACCGTACATGCTCCTAGGGGCAAAGGATGCAGCGTGAAAGATGGGCGTGATAATGATACAAGATGAATTCATTGGGTCCTTATGCTACTGACACGGTGATGCCATTCTTGCTTATGATATTATGTACTAGAGTCCTTAAGTAAATTTTGATTTTATAGGCATGGGCATGGTGCCCTTGTCCACTTTACGCGCTTGGGGAATTTCGCTATATACACCTTCACATTGCACTTCACTACCACTCTCACACTGAACACTTTCACTGACACTGGAAGTACTACGTTTGGAGGGACCAGCAGGTGACAGATGAGTTGCAGTGGGCTGAGGGTTTCCTTGCTCTACCCTCCCCGCCGCCGGATGTTGACGCGTTGATTGCTTGGTACGGATTCTCCGCACCACGATGACTATTCCAAACACCAATGCTAGTCCCATGATTGCGTAAATCACAGTGTAATGGTGTACATCATGATAGGAGATTTGCTTTGATACGTTTTCATTTGCTTTGAGATTGTCGATCTGTGTTTTGATCTCCTCTAGTTGTTTATCATTGGAAACAAACGAGTAATTGAGCAGCATAGGAGTTGTAAAGCTAGTGTTAATCATGTGATAGATAGGTTCTACTTCCGGTGAGTAGAACTGATTTTTGATATTTAATTCGCTTGTACCCTCATAGTGCGCGTAAATTGTAATGTTATCTGTTCTAATCAAACATCCTTGTTCAATCCATATAATACCTGCCTTTTCTATTTGTCCTGCTAACGCGTGATATTCACACAAGACACGTATATGACACACTCCGCAACAAGAATACAAGTATTGATTGATCTTGCTAATTTCTTTCCATTCGTTGTTGCATGTATTATAAATAACTTTACATTTTCCCGTACCTTGATCTATTTGGCATAAGTTATCATCACTCCTGAGATGATAAACAGGTCGTTGTAGGTAGCAAAGGTATACATTAGATCCGTCTTGGAGGCATGACTTTATATCCTGCTCAGACAACGATAAATAAGATTCCTTTCTTAAACTTATAGCTACGTACTCTGCTATGGGTGTAATTCGAGCCATGATGGAATTACTGATGGCGTGCGGAATCGAGACAATTTTTACTATTTCAAATGAGTCTCGGGTTACTAACGGTAGCCGTAACTCAAACAACAAATACTTTTCCGTCATTCTTGCCTTGACTTTTAACAAACTGTATATGTTTCTAAAATTGGTTTGTAAATTATTAATGGGTAGTGAGAGGTCTTTCGTAAGATGACTTGATATAGCGCTTAGCGTTTCCTTTAGTTGTTCCGGAGATATTAGGTGAAAATTAAATCTGCCATGATATATGTCTGTCACTGTATCCAATAGTGTTGTTTGTATAGTTTCTAACTGCCTCATCATGTTGCTTGCTGCTATAGCTCCCAAAGTAAAATCATTGTTCATGAGAATTGCTTCATGTTCAGTTTTCAAAACATTCTTATAATTATCCAATTGTAGTGATAGATAGTTTAATATTTTGTGTTGTTTACGAATTGAATCTTCAGTCCTCTTTAACACATTATATTCTACTTCTATGATAGAAGTTTGATTTTTTATAAGCGATGCCAAATGATTCTCATTGTCTTGAATTAGTTGTATGTCTTGTTTATACTGTTCTGAGAATCGCTCGTCGAGTACGCCGAACAGGCTGTTGGCCAGATATCCGACACCATTGATGAGTCCCCGACGTCGACGTACGTCCCGACGCGTGTTGGAGTGCTGGTTCAGCAACAGGTGATTATAGTAGTTTAATTCCGAGTACTCGTGCTGCAATTGCATTGATATTACATCACAATGAGAGATGTTCTTGAGTTGGTTACATATCAGCCCCAAGTATTTTATGTATCTGTTACATGCTGCTGTTCCTTTCCAATATGGATCCATATCGTAATAGGATACTATTTTCCATTCGTCTCTTATTAACCGCATATCGGAAATTTTGTCAAAATAGAGACCTTGATCGTCTTTAAAATGTGTTACATTGTAGGTACAGTGCGATGTGCCGAAAATACCCATGAAAAAGAGCAGCAACGTTACAAGGGAGACGAAGCTATGACCTGATCTTCTTGATTGATCTTTGGCAGGCTTAGTTTGTAATGTGTTGGTCGGGTAGGTCTCTTGTTGGAGTCGCCCTTTATTAACCGGAAGCACGCATAGTTTTGTAACTGGACGCTTTATAAAACCGTTTTTAGTTTTTAATGTGACCACCCTTACGTGACCATCAGCGCCCGGATGTATCTCGATGACCCGTCCTACTGCCCACTTGCCAGGTGGTAGATCCGCGTCATTAATCGTTACTACATCATTAATTTGAATATTAGGTTGCTGACTTCTCCACTTGCTTCTTGCAGATAATTGGCTGAGATACTCAGCCCGCCACCGTTTCCAAACATCCTGAACAATTTTTTGAATGAGGTACCATCTAGTACGCATGTCCGTTTCTGTTTCCATGATAGTCATGTCCTGATTCAAATTGATAAAACTTGACGGTGTGATCAATTCTAAGTCGTCGATATCTTCAGTCAGTGGGCAAAGTGGTCTCGAGTTTAGCACTGCTTCTATTTGAGTCAAAATTGTTGAAAATTCTTCGAAGGTCAGGCGTTGCTCTCCAATAACTCTGCGAAGATGATATTTGACACTCTTTACTGCCGCTTCCCATAGGCCACCTGCTGAAGGCCACGAGGGTGCGTTAAAATGCCATTCTATCTCCATATTAGTAATTTCCTTGATAAAGTCTTGATCAAAGGTCAGCATCATGCGCTGAATCTCCTGTGTCATGATATTGCTAGCACCTACGAAGTTTGTGCCATTATCGCAATATATATGTCTCGGGGACCCCTTTCTTGCTGCCATTCTGCGTAATGCGGCCATAAAGGATGCTGACGTAAGGTCGGAGACTAGTTCTAAATGAACAAGTTTCGTCGCCATACATATAAAAACTGCGATATAACCTTTCGTGGTCTTGATACCACGGCCCTTGTTGGCTTTGATAAACACATGTCCGGTAAAATCTACACCGGTATGGTAAAACGGTTTGGCAGCATTGCATCTTGCTATAGGCAAGTCTCCCATCAACTGTGTTGTTCTTGTTGGATTATGTTTACGGCACGTCACACAGGTATGTAAGCGCTTCTTCACAGCCCTGTTACCACCAATGATCCAATACTTTTGGCGAATAGTGGCTAATGTAACTCGAGTTCCACCGTGTAAAGTTAGCCTATGTGTGTGACTTATTACCAAGTCGGTTAGGGGTCCAGCATGCGGTAATATGATTGGATTTATCATGTCAGAATGAACATTAGCATTTCGCAATCTCCCCCCAACTCTCAGAAGCCCATCCTTATCTAGAAATGGGTTTAATTGTAATAATTTGCTTTTAGTAGATATAGGTTTCTTGTGTTGTAAGTTAGTTATTTCGTTTTTAAATTCTGTTTGCTGGACATATTTTATTATGATACATTTTGCCTTATTGATTTCTTGTAGTGTAAGGTAACTTGATCTACCTGTTTGTTTTTGTTTGAGCGTATTAATAAATTTAAAAACCCATGCTAATACTCTACACATCTTATGGAGGGAACTATATCTTGATAATAATTCTGGGATAATGGTGTTATTTTCTTTTGATATATAATTTACTTGCTTAATCTCGTTTTGCTTTAGAGTCTTTATTAGTGGTAAAAAATTCAGATTGGTAACTTTCCTGGTCAGAGTTGTATTTAGGGAGCCACAATGGTCCATTCCACCATAGGCGATGTTCTTTCAACTGAACTACGCTCATTCCTCGGGTGGCACAGTCAGCTGGGTTTTCTCCTGATTTAATATATCGCCAGTTATCTGGAGGCATTATAGCGGTGATTTGTTTCACCCTGTTCGCAACAAAGGGCTTCCATCGTCCTGGATTTCCTTGTAGCCATGCAAGTACCACCATCGAATCTACCCAGCCGTACGTCTTGATGTTGTACTTACTGAGACAAATCAGAACTTTTGCCATTAATTTTGCTAACAGAAGAGCACCACATAGCTCCATTCTTGGTAAAGTGATGGCTTTGCTAGATGGGACGAGTCTCGCTTTACCTGCTATTAGCGAGATTTTGACATCATCGCCAATCTTAATTTTGGAGTAAATAACGCAAGCGTAAGCCTTGTTAGAAGAGTCACAAAATCCGTGTAGTTCCACTTCACTTGCTTCCGCTGAGGTTCCCAACCAACGTGCTAACTCGAATTCATCTATTTGAGACATATCTTCCCTGATGGTAGTCCACTCCTTTGCGATATCTTCTGGTAACTTGTTATCCCATTGGATTTTTGACACCCACACCTTTTGAAACAATAATTTTAGTCTCGTTGATACGGGTGATAGCCAGCCAAGTGGGTCATATAACCTCGATATGTCAGACAGCATGGAACGTTTAGTTGGTTCCTTTCTCGTCTCTTCAATTTATGGCTGGAACGTAAACGTGTCTTTCTTAGGATTCCATCGTAAACCCAACGTTTTTGTCGACTCTGCTTGCTTGAAATCAAAATTATCCTGCTCTAAATCTCCTGCTAATATATTATGTAACAGTGCTGGACAATTAGATTTCCACTTCCTTAAATTGAAACCGCCAGACTTTAATAACGTAATTAGGTCTTGCTGTAATTGAACTGCTGGCTCAACGGAATCCGCTCCATGAAGTGCGTCATCCATATAAAATGATTCTTCCAAGACATGAATAGCCTGACTGTCTCGATAGTTTGACCTCTCATCTTCGGCTAACTGCTTCAGCGTCATCATTGCCAAGAATGGCGCGGCCTTGGTGCCATATGTAACTGTGCAGAGTTGATATTCTCGGAGAGATGAGTCGGAAGAATCACGCCATATTATTTTTTGAAACCTCTGATCTTCTTCGTGTACCCATATAAATCGAAAAATTTTTTCTATATCCGCTGTAAAAGCGTAGCGAAATTGTCTCCACTTCAGTAATAAAGATTGAAGATCCTGTTGGAGATTTGGGCCTTTTCGCATTAGATCATTTAAACTACATCCCGATGTTGTATTTCTGGAAGCGTTGAAAACAACACGAAGTGCAGTGGTCGTTGACTCCTTACGCAATACACAATGATGCGGTAAGTAGTATTCATGTTTCCAATTGTCAACGGATGGTTTCATATGTCCTAATGTCCGATATTCATCGATAAACAATTTATATTGCAGTTCAAGGTTTTTATTATTTTAGAATTTTCGTTCTAATTGATGAAATTGGGCAATGGCTGCATGTTTTGATTTGCCTAACTGCTCTACAAAATTTTCTTCAAATGGAATCCTGACCTCATATGAGCCGTCATCTCGCCTTGTTGTGGTTAATTTGTAATATTCAACACAACGGGCATCTCCTTCTGATAGAGTAGATGATTCCGCAATGTCTTCTATCTCCCAAAACTTTTGTATGTCGTCTAAATGATTTAGCACGACATTACAATGTAAAGTTTGCACGTTGCTCGTGCCACACAAAATCCAACCCAAACGTGTTTGTTGTGCAATAGGTACGACAGCGTGATCGGATCTGCTAATCCCGTCTAATATAATATGGGAATATACGTCTGCTCCTAATAATATATCAACGGGTCGGCTGACGTTAAAGTCTGGGTCTGATAGTTGTATTCCGTCGAGGTGAACCCATGTTGGTTTGCTAAACGTGCAGCTGGGCAAGTTCTTGATCAGCGTGTTCATGATAAATGCTTCAGTTGTAAATAAGAAATTGTTGTACAACGATTTGCATGATATACGAGTGACACCTTTACAGCTACTTTCCTTGGCTCCTACACCTGATATAAGTCCCTTGCACCTTTTTCTTGATAAGGATAAAATTTGTGCTGCATTTTCGGAGATAAGAGAGACTTGAGAGCCTTGGTCTATTAGCGCCCGCATCTTGTGAAATGATCCGTCTCTTGCTTGAACTTCAATCATTGCCGTTGCTAGTAGTATCTCGCTCGTATTGTTGCCATGTTGCACTGAGCTTTCGTTAGCTTCAAGTTCGTTGGTGTCAGCAATGGTGATATTTACCGATGGTTTCTTATATGCTTCGTGTATAAGTGTATTATGATTACCTTGGCATTCACGACATCTCTTTACTGAGATGCATGTTTTATCTCCATGGTCATACAAACAATTTTCGCACAAATGAAGTCTTAAAATTGTTTTCCGTTTTTCATGTGGTGTCAAGTTTAAAAACTTATTGCAAAAGTAAAGTCCATGCGCTTCATTGCAAAGTGGGCATTTTATTGTTGACTTGTTGTAGGGCATTGACCGACCTGCTTTGTATGCTGAGAACGCTTGTCTTGCATGATTATTATTTGATTTAAATGTTTTAAAGTTGGAAATGTTATTTGACGGTTTCGAAATTTCTTGCTTCTTTCTTGATGACTCCAATGTCGTAAACTTGATTTCTAAAAATTTCAGAAAATCTTGTAGGGTTGGCAGATCCCTCGGGTTCTTTAGAGATTCTAAGTAATTATTGTGAGATTCCGTATCAAGTTTTTGTAACATAATATGTACGATCAATGGATCCCAACCACTTACATCTACCCCTAGATTTCTAATGGCATTCAAACATTCCTGAGTAGTATCATGGATCTTCTTGATGTGATTTACTGACGCCTGTTGACTTATTGGCAAGTTCAGCAAAGTATTTACATGTGTGCAAAATATCAACCTCATATTGTTATAACGATTGTTTAATATTTCCCATGCAATAGAATAGTTATCGGTGCTGATCGGTAAATGTTGAATTAAACGTTCAGCTTCTCCCTTTAGTTTACCTTTCAAGAATTGCATTTTCTGTGCGTTGGAAAGAGAAATATTGTTGTGGATGGCTTCAGTGAATAAATCTATAAATGATGTCCAGTTCTCATAACTACCACTGAAAAAAGGGATTTCCATCTTTGGTGTCCAGCTTTCCCGATGAGAGACCACATCTTGCTATTAATTGATTTCTTCATGTCGCTGTACTTCCTTTCGTGTTTAGTGTAAGACCTCTCATACTCTTCGTCCATACCTTCCAACTCGCTGTCTATTTCCCAATGTAGGGAATCTATAACTGACCATCGCGATTGCAGAGTACGTAAGACGTCTTCCAGTTCCCATTTTTGTGAAATAACGCTCAAATCAATTCCTGATACGGTTCGGACAAATGCCCGAAAGTTACTTGCTTGTTTTCTAAACATATCATCGAGCTTACTGCTTGAACCTCTGGAAATTTGTCCGGCTTGATCTGCTCTTTCAGACCGTGTTGTTGGCTAGTCTCTCCTTGCTGAGAGCTATCCTCGTGCAGTACAGGAATTCCCAATGGTTGCGTTTTCGTCTTATTTATAAAATCTTGATATTGGTCATGAATAACCGCTTTTGTTGCTTTGTAGGTATTATAAGCTTGCTCATACTCGTTGTTGATAAAGTACGGATGCGTCCTGCTTACCTCCGTCATGAGACGGTCGTTTATACTGATAATCAGACCAATATGCTTCCAATGTTTCCGAACGTCGCTTAAAGTAATCTGCAGACTTGCGGTCTACAGAGTCTTTCCTGATGTTGATGGCTATCTTGGACATAGCCTCGTATAACTCCTTTTGATTGCTGTGCACGCCTTCCATCTTTGCTATGTATAAAAAATGAAACGACCTTACTTGATAGTTAGCAGCTCCTTGCTTACTGCTTACGATGTTGCTATCCTCAAATAGCTGCTGATAAAGACCGCTCCTGTTGACCGCTGATCAGCTCTTGATAACACACACACACACACACACAATCCCTGATAGTCTAGATATCTAGTCACTGATAGTCACTGGTACGACCCACGTGGTAATAGTTCACGCAAGTCCTTTTTCGAAGGACCATTTATTAATGTACGGTTCCTTGTTGACTCGAACACTAATAAAGTGATAGTTGTTAAATAATACACCAAAGCTTGATAGAAAATTATATTGTCCGAAAAGGTAATGAACTGTAATTAATTGCTTGATAAATGCTAATGATACGCGAGCACGCGCGACCCTTGTTGGTTGAACGCGAACTGATGTGCACTTTCGTGATATTGAAGTAAATGGTGTCGCACGCGCCGCGTGTAATTGCTGACCATAGAAAAATGTACGGTTGTACCGTACAATTGGATATTAAACTTAAGTTCTTCGTTTTGTGGCCCTACCTGCCTCCAACCGCGGCTTATTAATTAGCGAGTGCTGCAGATGTGTTCAAACTCGGCCTACTGCCGACGCTTTGTTTGTAGCCATTTAATTAACGCTCTATGAAGTAAACTTAGATATTGTCATGTATTTAAGTTACTAAATTAACTCGATTAGTGCATCAGAAACAAAGGAATCATACGTAAGAATAAAAATAAACGTCATCCCCAAGCGTCTATATACACCAAATTTTCGGCGTCAGTTTTAAGTACTATGTTATATGGCACGAGCCTATTCCTATTATATCAGGCACAATGCGAGACTCCGGACTGTTACAGGACATTTTTTTGTTGAGTAATTATACTTCATTCGACCTAGGACCCTGTGTGTCGCATTATTGGCCGCTAGACTGACGAGGTAGTCCATACCGTAGTTCATACCGATTTACAATAATCAAAACTTATGTAAATCATGTCACAGGTAAATCCGTTATAGATACCTGACGTGCCAAATTGTGACTAAAATTTTTATTGTGCTAGTAACCAGGAGACAACAGCTTTTTTACTGCTCCAGTCTATGCGGAATATCAATTACCTGACACGAAGAACGGAACTCCGCACGTGTGAAGTCGTAACCGTAAACTGTTTTAGTGCGGCTCCTGTTTATGCGAGTGTTACGATGTAGCCGATGGGAGCGACGGCAGCAGTGCGAGCGGCACAACCCGCAGTTTCGTTAACCGCACCGTTTTGCCGCGACGTGCCGCCGGCCGCGGGTGCGGGGTGGATCGAGCACGTCCCGCACATAAAGTTCCTCCTTCAATCCGCAACACGATTGAGCACTCAATAAAGAATAGGTTAGCAGGTTAACACACTCAGTTGTTAACAATCTTCTTTATTGGTGTCCATTTTCTCAAGAGCTGGGCCTCATCATGAGGGTCGACACAAAAGCGTTTGATCCATGCTTTATAACGCTCATGAACACCAAGAACAATCACTGATGAAAAACATCATTTGTTAGTCGAAAAAATTAATGTCTCTTATTTACTCCAAAGGGGATACTGGTATACTCATAATTCCATGGTTCACAGATTTACACATACTTTAATACAAGTAAAGTTTAAGTAACCAATAGCGATTTATATTTCTAATTGAAAAACGGTAATAATGTTGAGAGACACATCTTCAAAATCATCAATCATCATCATCTAACATCAATTTTCATTTCATTTTCTAAATTACTTGTAATGTGTATTGTTATGAATGCAACCCACCAGCAATTAGCAAGACTGCAGACCAGGCTCAGCTCAAAAGCTATGTGGCTTGGAGCGACCGGGGTGTTGCTATCATATAAAACATCGCAATCTGAAACCATTCAAATGTAGTTTACGTAAGTTTGTATTGACCATTTTTTGCCCAAACGGAAAGTCGGCCAAGGCCGTGAAGCAAATAGGTAATAAAAATCTTTTATAAAAAAAGGTAAACCGACTTCAAAAAGCAAAAAAATAAATATTTGAAGTCGGTGCTGGTTGGTGCAGTCGGTTACTTGGCACCGACTTCAAATATTTATTTTTTTGCTTTTTGAAGTCGGTTTACCTTTTTTTATAAAAGATTTTTATTTTACAATTTTAAGTGACCAGTGAATTCTATAGTAGGGTACCTATAGGATTGACGTAATACCCATAATATCGCAATTTACACATGCCTATTGTTTGTCGTTAAGGAGTTCCCTGGTGTATCTTCTAAGTCCAAGGTCCAATGTCAATAAAATTAATATGGGACCACCTTGGAGATATACTGAACCCAATGCAAAAAAATTATCAAAATCGGTCCACAATTGACGGAAATATCGCTGAACATACATAAAAAAAAAAAAAAAAAAAAAAAAAAGCATACATACAACCGAACATAGAACCTCCTCCTTTTTGAAGTCGGTTAAAAATAAGTAGTTTTCATCCTAAATCACATGCAAATTAAAACTAGTGGCATTCTAATAAGTTTTAATCATTTATCTCGGTTCAGTATTGCTGCACAACGATTTTTCTAAAACAACTTTATCGGCGACACGGAATTTATCAAACAAATTTATTAATATTTTGTGGAGTCCGCGCGCCGTGTTGCAGCGCCGAGCTATTTTCATTACTTATTTTTCTTTTAATAGCAATTTCGAAAACTTAATGCGCAAAATGTTTTTTTTAAAGAAACTTTACCGATCTTGTTTTAGGAGTGATCTAAAACTATTGTTAATATTCTTATAGGTTTAAGTGAAAGCAGTTCATATATATAAGGTTACACAGTAATTTATTACTGTTCATCGTTAAATATTCAGCAGTTACTTTCTTATGCTCTAGGATAAATATCTGTATGTATCTGCAACACAATGTTTGTGCAATTTTCGTATTAAAAAAAATATACAGTTTAACAGAATTTAGTATGTCGATTTATAAGATTGCCAAACAGGCAAGTTAATTATGTGGGCCTGAATAATAGGTGCACCTAATATAAATGTTTTCTGTTATCTCTTAATTCGGTTCGCAATGAATATATTTAATTTTAGAATCTATGAATACATTTTAATTCGAATTTATCGGTAGTAAAACAAATTATAAGCAAAAGAAATTAGAATGTGCCTATTTATTTTTATTGGTCTAATAAACGTTGTATTAGTTGTAGCTACAGCCCGGCGTCGAACCCGAGGCAACCTCGAGCTCGACGCCGGGCTGTAGCTATAGCGCGATGCACAATTAACGGATGGTTTACATGTGTAATGAACCTTTTATCTACAGTCATAGGGAGTATTCTCCTCTGTCTTTTTCGTAGACGAAATCAATATTAACGAATCCCGGCCGCCGGCGCAGAGGACAAGTTGGTGGGAAGTTTAACAGATACAGTTTCAATTCGATAGGATTCCACGTGCACCAAGCGTTATGATGGAGTGACCAACGCGCTGTGTGCCGCGGGGGGCGGCGGCGGAGTAGAAATAGGTCTAAGTAGTTTTTAAGAAAGAAAGAAAAGTCAATGCGTGGTCTTTAGGGCGGGTACGAAGTTTCCCCAGAATATGCCACCGGTGCCACTGAATGGTGTACCTTTGGAAATAGTTTCACAATTTAAGTACCTGGGATACATTGTTACTCCAAACCTTAGGGACAATGCGGACATTGAGCGGGAGCGGAGGGCGTTGTCGATAAGAGCCAATATGATTGCTCGCAGGTTTGCGAGATGCCCACAGAAGGTCAAACTTACACTCTTCCGAGCCTACTGCACATCTTTTTATACCGGCAGCCTGTGGGCGGACTATACTAAGCGATTTTACAGCGACCTCCGCATCCTGTACAATAATGCTTTCAGGATGATTATGGGGCTGCCCCGTTTCTGCAGCGCTTGGGCTATGTTTGCGGAGGCACGCACGGTCTGCTTTCAAGCGAACATGCGTAAACTAAGTATTTCTTTAGTGCGCAGAGTGCGGGCCAGCTCCAATCTTATCCTGAAAATGATTGCCGACAGACTGGACTGCCCTTACCTCCGGCATTGCTGTGATAGACACAGCACAGTAGCCATGCCGGAGAGAAGGTACTGATAACCAGTATCTATTAATTATGATTATATTTCTTATTATATTTTATCATTATAATTATTTCTATTATTGTTTTATTGCTATTATTGTATATTATATTATTATTTTATTATTAATTTGACATTTATCGCTTATGGATCCAATGTTATCCGAAACGAATGAATGTGAATTTGATCTCCACATTTTGTATTATTTTAATCAGCTTTTCGGTCGATATTAAATGAGTTTTATTTCCTCTTTCTTATTGCTTTTGTTCTGTAGCTTGCTTGCGGTGGCTGTCAGGCGCGGGTCACTCCCTTCCCTCCATATGGTCGAGGGGAGTGATGGCCGTTTCAGTAGTCATGCTCATGAACGGGTGCTGCTGGTGGGGACTTGTCCATCCGGAATCCACACGCCCTTTAGAAATAACATCATTAGTTTCATAACTCTGGACCTAGATCGCAAACTATTTTATTATATTTTAAACATTGTACCCACACAACATGATTTAAAAAAATAGAAACAAAAAGGGTAAGAGAATTAAATGAAAGAGACAAGCCTGCTAAGTTTTTTGTCGGATCTTATCAGTGGAGGTCGCGTTCTGATCCGGTGGTAGATTAGTAGTTAGTACAGAAAAAAAATGACAATTGTAAGTGCCCCCGCAGGGCTTTTACAAAAGAAATGAGTTTGAGTTAACGGTAAGTGGTTGCCGTAAACAAAAATGTAAGAGACATAATAGTCAAGTCTTTGTGGTGTCGTGAGGATGCGTTGTCCTAGCGACCTGAGAGTCGAACACTGTGTTGTTTGGTGATCGTTAATATTGATATATTAACGATCACCAAAACAACGCAGTGTTCGATTCTGTCTGTGTAACTATTTGTTGTGTTTTCACTGAAATTAAATTAAATACAAACTTTATTGGTTGGAGTTTAGATAATAAGAAGTTTTGTAGAAGAATAAAACTACTACAAAAGAGTACCCTAACAAGGACCTACACTTAACTTATACCGTCACGCACTCACACCAAATAGTTTCCTTAATTAAAATCTATGCATGTAAGAACACGCCACTATAGCCTCTATATAAAAGCAATAGAGCCCACAGTCGTTTGATGATACAAAACATATGTGGAACTACTTTATTTTCAAAGGGTCGAGTCGGTTTGTAGTACATACCTGCGCGTTCTTCGTAGTGTTTGCGGAGGATCCACAGCCATACCATAGAATGTAATGCAACTATAGAAACAGGTGAACTGTTTATAAGGGATCTCAAAATATCTAACACTTCTGTGCTTTTAATACTGAATATCTACAAATATATATTAAAAAGTAGTCTTAAACAATCTCTGAATAATCCTTCATTTTCCAGTGATGGTCTATCTAAAATCGGTTCCACCGTTCTGGATTTTAACACGGACAAACAAACATTTTTTTTACTGTGCCCGTATGCGCTTAAAATAACTTCTTTATTTCAAAATCACAAATCCCAAATTAATATTCCCGTGCGCTGTGCGGTGCTCGTACCTGCGACTATTTGACAAGGTAAGTTAAGCAGTATACGTTTTATCGCTTACACCAAGTCGTCTTTGTTTTGCAAAAGTTATATAAAGTCAACTTAAAAATGAGTAATTTTTTGTTGTAGAACAATTTCAACAGTTCCCCAGGCTTTCAGTCACCTGTGAAGAGGAAGAGGGAAATCGAAGGATTGCCAGGCTTTTCTTTAGCTTAAATATGATTATTATCTTTGAGCCTTCATGCAGATCGGCAAAAATTCACCAAATGCACATTGGTGTGGTTTTATATACCACTTACACGGATAATATCGGCATGATAGTATCGGTATATAGCTTGTAAACAAAGTTACCTATTTCATATTACTATTTCACGACTTAAGATACTTTAATACTATCTATCAATCTATATCATCACGTCAGATCCCTTGTAGGGTAAGCAGGGAGTACAGAGTTCCAACAGGTTCTTTTCTTACAGACCTTTCTGGCTTTCTCCACTCTCCTAGTTCGTCTTATACAGGCTCGCCGGTTACGGAGACTTGACTTGCCCTTCGGATAAGACACGGTTTATTTGTTTCTTTATAATCTGTTCAGCCGATTTAGTATGAAGAAATAATAGATATGCCGCAGAAGTCATGCTATTTTTCGAGATAAAAAATGTTCTGTTTTATTTTACGATGTAAGACACCTTCATATGGTTTCAATTAAATTCGTTTAGTCATTTTAATATGACTATAAATACCAGCTATGTCGCAAGAACCGTGATTCTTTCCAAGATAAAAAGTATCTCGAATATTATTTCGAAACCTAAACCACCTTGAAAGTGTTAGTTAATCCATTCGGCCATTTTAGTATGACGAAATGACAGCTATCCCGGAAGAACCGTGTGGTGAATATATTGTATATTTTGTCAACTTCTCCCAGACTTACTTCTCTATCATCTATCTCTACCATCGGGTTCAGTCTTAGCCCCACTTAACCCGCACAGGTCAGGTGGTCTTTGTAAAATATAGACTAAACTATACCAACTGTCCTATTTCTCTCTTCAGCTCTTTGGTATGATGGTTGTCTGGAAGAGATTGCTGTTAGTAATAAGACCGCCAATTGTACTACCATTTTATATATGTATTTTTTATTTTCTTTGTTTGTTGTTCTCTACTTATGTTGGTGTACAATAAATACTATCTATCTATCTATCTATAGCGCAATCTTATTCAATACACAACAACGCCGTCTCATAAAACAAAACATATTTAATACCTTTCTTTTTAAGAAGAATTATAAAATGATTGATAAAATATTTCTGATTTAAACCTCCTCTACCTATCCTGCCAAAGATTGTTATCTAGCGTAATAATATCTAAGAACGGTACATTGCCAGCTAGGTATGCAGTAAAGTTTTGTCAATTTATTTTGTGTTAATCGTAATATGTCGTTAAAGTTTCGTATCCGGCCCATTCATCGTTAGAGTCCTCTCCAGACGAAACAATCCTGAATGCATCATCGGTTCATGCACAAAACCATGTTTGAGTATTTAAATCAAACGTGTATCAACAATTTCGAGTGAGTGCTTTTAACCACTGAAAAGTTTTTCGTGAGGAGACGAACCTGAGTCCAATATCAATTCGGAGGAATTCATGTGTAGGCAAAATCACATATTTTACGTCGTAACATTGCAGTTCGGGTTTTACGTCGTAACATTGCAGTGCAAACAGTAATAAAGTTTTATGGTTTATCCCCGACAATCTAGTAGCTTAAGTTGTTTTGGAACAATTAATAATAATAATAATAAGCCCGCAGGGCAGCTTCTGGCGAGCTGTTGGTGAGTAACGACACCACGGAACCGAGTGCTTCAGATAGTCGGTCAGGGCCCCCAACTCGGCGTGTCTTCGTCGGTCGAGTGGAAACCGAAGCTTGCCTCTCGGCTCTGGCTAGCCTTAATTGGCCGTCCAGAGAGGAGCCGTAAGAGCTATATCGACGTAGGAAGATAATGCGTTCCTACGACGATGTACTCCAGGGGTGGAAGTATTAAAGGGCATAACGCCGCGAGTAACTTCGGAGAAAGCGCAGCAAACCTCTTTACACACCTGAGCCGCTCACACCGGTGTTGCCCTCAGTTGTCCTAGGACGACCGTTTGAGGGCCTATCTTGTAAGCGGCGAGTCACCGCCGGCCACGGGTAATTAGGTATCACTAATTATAGCCGGTGTCCGTCCCCTTTGAAATAGTCCAGTTTTTGTCTATCAAACCTCATTTACATAGCCCTTGTTTCCTTACCATAATTTACAATAGTCCTTGCACCTGCCGGGGTCAGTTCGCTGGTTATGTTTCTTCAGTTTCAGCAAGTGATCTCAGCAGGTGGCTTACATAACATTAACTTCTCGCAAAGGGCCTCTCGTGTTGAACCCATGCCCCCATGCAAGCCTTTCAAAGGTCCGGGTAAAGCCCGTGAATCTCAGCGAGATACATAATAATAATAATAATTAATCAATTAATAATAATCTTAGCAGGTGACTTACATAACATTAACTTCTCGCAAAGGGCCTCTACTTTGGACCCATGTCCCTATGCAAGCCTTTCAAAGGTCCGGGTAAAGCCCGTGAATCTCAGCGAATAATAATAATATAATTTCTTTATTTGAGTGACCAGGATTCATCATGTTAGTAAAACTTAACCTATGTTAGTATTCCGTCGTACAAGATATTCGATTCCATACTGCGCCATTCCGTGCGAGATGGCGCAGCAGTGATTCACATGAAGACAGTCCAGTGCTGCAAATCATATTCAGCAGGCTCGCACCAGAGATTCACACCTCTTCCGCATTGTGGTGTAGAAGCAATCTACATTGGCGTCTGCGAACATCCCTGACGCGCTACAGAATCGGGGCAGTCCAACTAGTACTCTGAACGCATTATTGTACTGAACTCTGAGGACGGTGCATGATTTTCGAGTAAATCTAGCCCACACGCTGCAAGTGTAGAAGTTCGTACAGTACGCTTGGAAGAGTGTAATTTTAACCTTAAGTGAGCAACGTGCGAACCTGCGTGCCAGCATATTAGCTTTTATTGACAGCGCCCTCCGTTCTTGTTCAATGTCGTCATCGTCTTTTACTCCGGGAGTCAGCAGATGACCTACATATTTGGACTTATACACCCTTTTCAATGGAGTCCCATTGAGTGCTATAGGCGGATTTTTTTCAGGACTCTTACCCCCGGCCTCAAAGACCATGACTTCTGGTTTACTACTATTGTAGATGAGACCATGTGTAGCAGCATACCGTTGGCACTATGAAACTAGCCTTCTGAGACCGCAGACTGACGCGCTCAGCAACACTATTAATGATTTATCAAAATCTCTTTTTTTTTCTCAGAAACTGTTAAATTTTTTGAAAATACCACATACCATTATACAGATTTGGAGTAGTCTTTTTAGAAATTTAATATTTCGCTTATGTTTGTATTTTCTGGAAAAACCTGTTATCTAACATTTTAAGATATCCGCACGCAAAGTTTCATCAAATCCCGCCTGGTATTTTTTGCGTTATGATGGTTCATACCCTTGGACAGACAGACAGACACGAAAGCCAAAACTTGTAGAATTGGCTTCTTTACCGAAAGTATGGGGTATCATACTTTATAAGGGGGATGGATATATTATATATACTGGGTTATTATTTCCTAAAAATATTCCATGTACAGACACGACCTCCTTACAGTTTTATTAAATGTAGTATGTAGAGATATAGATACTTTCCCTATAAACTGTTTGATTTCCTAAAAACATAAATATTAACTAGATTGTCTGTCATATGAAATTTCTCCGTGCTAAGTTTCATTGACATCTGAAGAGTAGTGTTGAGTAGTTTTGGATCAATGAATGATTAATCAAAATTTATATTTTTTCCCAGAAACTGTTAAGTTATTCGAAAATATAAGTATACAGAGTTGTGGTCTTTTATACAGCCTATAATTACACAAAATTTCATTTAAATCCATCAAACGCGTTTGGAGTAAAGTGTCTTTTTAGAAATTCCATGTTTTGCTAATTTCCATCTTTTCTGAAAAAACTTTTGATTTGCGGGATAAATGCTATGCAATATGTTGGCCAACATTTTAAGACATCCTCATAGGCACCTTTTCTTCTTTCAATATCTCTGCTCCTGTAATTGCGTGGTTTAACTATTACCTTCGGGGGCGCTCGCAGGCGGTTCGCTCTGAAGAGAACTTCTCTGCATGGTGTAATCTTGCTGCGGGTGTGCCTCAGGGTGGCGTCCTTTCTGCTCTTCTTTTCTCCACAACTCTATCACTAAACTCATTACTTCTCATTATCATCTGTATGCAGACGACTTGCAGCTATATCGTCACTTTAAGGTTGGGGAAATCAATCATGCGATTGGCGCCATCAATGATGATCTTGAAAATATCAGTAAGTGGGCGAAATCGTTCGGTCTCTTGGTCAATCCTGCCAGATCTCAAGCTCTCATCATTAGTGGCAAACACTACATTAACGCCTTTAATATAAATCTACAAACACTCCCTTCAGTTGTCCTTGATTCTGTTCGTATACCTTATAGTAATAATGTTAAGAATTTAGGTGTTCTTATATACTCCAATCTTGCCTGGAGCTCTCACATAGCGGAAGTAAGCAGAAAGGTCTACGGCACTTTTCAATTTCTCAAGCGTCTGCAAAAGTTTTTGCTTTATCAAACTAAAATCAGTCTTACTCAGTCTCTCGTTCTTCCACTTCTAGACTATGGTGATGTTTGCTTCCTAGATGCTACTGCAGAACTGTTCAATAAGCTCGAACGTCTGCAGAATTTATGTATTCGAAACTGAAATTTGAAATTCGGTAGCCACGATCCGTCTGCGACGGGACTTGCACATTCTCTCTCTTATCTTCTCCATTCTACATAATCCTAAATCCCCAGTTCACCTCCGAGAGCGTTTTGAGTTCCTGATTCGAAGGGGTAAACCTTGCCGTACAGCTACATCTCTCCTTCTTCGTACCCCTCTTCATTCTTCCAGCCGTTACGACAGGTCCTTCACTGTGGGTGCTGTGCGTCTGTGGAACTTATTTCCACATTCTATTCGTGCAAGCTCTTCTCTGGATGTTTTCAGAGAAAGAATCAAAGAACATTTCCTATCTTGATTTTATTTAGATATTTATGTATATATTATAATTATATATATTAATATTCGTATCGTAAGTACTAAATATATGTATTTATTTCAAAATACAGTCAATCAATCAGCCTATCGTAGTCCACTGCTGGACATAGGCCTCTCCTAACACGCGCCATTGCACACGGTCCCCCGCCTTCCGCATCCAGTCCGTCCCAGCGACCTTCTTGAGGTCGTCGGTCCATCTAGCTGGGGGCCGTCCTACCTTACGCTTACCAAGTCGCGGTCTCCACTCTAGGACACGCTTGCTCCATCGGCCGTCGGTCCTTCTGCAGATGTGACCAGCCCATTGCCACTTTAGCTTACTGAGTCTGCGAGCTATGTCGGTAACTTTGGTTCTTTGTCGGATTACCTCGTTACGAATTTTATCCTTCAAAGAGACGCCGATCATAGCTCGCTCCATAGCCCGCTGTGCGACTTTGAGTTTGTGGACTAGTCCCACTGTGAGTGTCCACGTCTCGGCCCCGTAAGTCATAACAGGTAGAACGCATTGGTTAAAGACTTTAGTCTTCAGGCATTGCGGTATAGGCGAAGCGAAAACGTGACGTAGTTTGCCAAATGCTGCCCAACCCAATTGGATCCTGCGGTTGATTTCTTTCTCGAAGTTGTTCCTACCAAATTGGACAACTTGTCCAAGGTAGACATACTCCCGAACAACTTCGAGCATCGAACCATCGACGTAGATCGGTCCCGGCGTGACATGCTCATTAAACATGATCTTGGTTTTATCCAAGTTCATGCCGAGACCGACACCTCGAGAGGCTCCATTTAGGCTATGCAGCATTCCGCTCAACTGTTCCAGTGACTCTGCCACGATGACGATATCATCGGCAAACCGAAGGTGTGAGATGTATTCGCCATTGATGTTAATGCCCCGCCCAGTCCAGTCCAGCGTCTTGAAGACGTCTTCGAGTGCATTGGTGAAGAGCTTGGGGGATATTACATCCCCCTGTCTTACCCCTCGATGCAGCTCGATCGGGTTGGTCTTTTGGCCCTGGAGCTGGACGGTCATTGTGGCGGTATCATACAGACATCTCAACACCTCGATATAGCGCCAATCGATGCCACATCGCTGCAGAGCATCCAAAACCGCCCAGGTTTCGATGGAGTCGAAGGCTTTCTCGTAGTCCACGAAAGCCATACACAGCGGCTGATTGTACTCTTCGGTCTTCTGTACAATCTGCCGAACAGTATGGATGTGGTCTACGGTGCTGTAGCCTTTTCGAAACCCGGCTTGTTCCGGTGGCTGGAACTCGTCAAGTCTTCTGGCGAGGCGGTTTGTGAGTACTCTCGAGAACAACTTGTAGACGTGGCTCAGGAGTGAGATGGGTCTGTAGTTCTTCAGCAAGGTTTTGTCACCTTTTTTGAAGAACAGAACCACCGCACTCTCGCTCCACGCTTGAGGTGTTAAGCCCTGGTGGATGACGGAATTAAAGAGACTCGCTAGCTTTTTCAGGATTGGAGTCCCGCCTGCTTTTAGGAGCTCAGTGGTGATTCCGTCATCGCCTGGCGACTTGTTGTTTTTGAGCTGCTCGAGAGCCACTCTGACCTCGTCCTGGTTGACATCAGGGATGTCTTCCGTATCGTGGCGTGCTAGTGGGGCTCTGTGGTCGTCAGCGCTGGGTCTCGAGGGTTTCGCCATCCGTGATGCGTACAGGTCTTTGTAGAAACTCTCAATTTCCTCGAGTATCTCGAACTTGGAGGTCACGGTTTTGCCATCCGCTGTATTAAGTTTCGTCAGATGGGATCTACCTAGCTGGCGAGCGAAGACTTTGGTGCCTCTGTTCTGTTCAATCGCAGCCGCGATGGCGCGGGTGTTGGAACATCGGAGGTCACGTCGCACCCGCTTCCGGATCTTCCGGTTGAGGTTCCTCCCATCCGGCGAAGACGCCTGCGTGGATGACATTTCCCGTCTCTGCCTCATAAGTTCGAGAGTCTCGAGCGAGAGTTTAGACTCTCTGTTACCGCTTTTGCCGGGAAACACCCTTCGAGACACATCCTGTAGCGTTTTGACCACTGTGTCGGTTTTCTCGTCAACATTGCCTTCGGTTTCCAGCAGGTCGAAACGATTTTGAAGCTCCAGTTGGAACTTTTCGGACCCTAAAGCTATTTGAGGCGCAGTAGGTCTGAGAGTAGACCTCATCATGCGACGTCTTTCGGCCTTGAAGTCTATATTTAGAGCGCCTCGGACAAGTCGGTGATCGCTGCCGGTATTAAACCTGTTGATCACGGAGACGTCTCTAAATATAGACTTCCTGTCAGTCATGATGAAGTCTATCTCGTTCCTCGTCACAGTGTCGGGGCTTCGCCATGTCCACTTTCTATGAGGCTTCTTCTTAAAGAACGAATTCATCAAGAAGAGCCCCTGCGACTCCAGAAAGTTGACCAGCATCTGCCCCCTGTGGTTTCGGCGCCCGACGCCGTGGGGTCCGATTATCGTTTCGCCGCGTTCTTGTACTCCCACTTTGGCATTGAAGTCCCCCATAACAACGTTGTAGTGAGCCTTGGTGGTGCCATGTAATGCCTTGGCTATGTCTTCATACATGGCTTCGGCTATGTCGTCGCAGTATGTCGAGGTCGGCGCATATACCTGTACCACCTTCAGGGTGTACCTGTTGGTGATTTTAATTATGAGGTACGCTACCCGTGTCGACACACTGCTGACTTCCACAACGTTGTTAGTGAGAGCTTTGTTGACCAGGAAACTGACACCGCCCTGAGAGGGCCGATCACCTTCCCGAAAGTAAAACAGGTGGCCTGACTCAAGGGTTATCGTGTTCTCGCCCTGTCTTCGGACTTCGGATAACCCCAATATGTGCCAGTTTATGCGACCTAGTTCTACCTCGAGTTCAGCGAGGTGTTGGTCCAGCCGTAGAGAGCGTCCATTGTACGTAGCCAGGGTCAGGTGTTTTTGGTAGCCTTGTGTCGTAGCCCGGAGATTCTTCGCACCCCCTGCCCCGCTGTTACCGCGACCGCTACCGTGGCAGCGGACAGCGGGACTACCGGGAACTGGGGGCCTTTGCGTTTGGTGTCTTAACATATTAAGAGGTTTTTGGCCTACTATACCACGCTGGCCAGACGGGTTGGTATAGGGTTTGTTTCAAATTTTCCTTTTCTGGTCGTTGATCGGATGACGTTACTACCTTTGGTGGACTCTTACCACCAGCCAAGCAAAAGTATGGCTACTGGGGCATTCTAAGTTTTTCTTTCGCTTCCAGCCCAGTAAGGAAGAATTTATTTTAGAAAAAAAATACAGTATTTATTTTATATTATTGTTATTTTCTCTAGACGTTCTATTGTATAACTGCCCTCTTATTCATCTCTTCATCTCTTAACACTCAAAGGTTCGCTGGAAGACAACTCATATTTGAGTTAAGCTCGCCTTTTTGTATACTGCGTAAATGTAAACTTTTTTCACTTTCACTGTATACAATAAAGAATAAAAAAATAAATAAATAAGATATCGGTATGCTAGGTTTCATCAAAATCCACTTGGAAGTTTTTGCGTGATGACTGTTCAGACAGACAGACAGACAAACAGACACCGAAAGTATGAAACCCCTGGGTTGTTATTTCCTAAAAATTGTATGTACAGATACGACTTCTTTACAGTTTTATTATATGTATAGACTAGCTGTTATCCGCGGCTAGGCATGCGATTTATTATTTATTTTTTAACATATTTATAAATTACAAAATAGCATATTTTACTTCTGGATAATGTAGCTTTCTAATGGCGAAAGAATTATTAAAATCGGTTCAGTAGTTTCAGATTTTATTGCCTACATATGAACATAAAATTCTTTATTTTATGAGTATAGCTATACCATTATAATATATTTATTATATGTATAGATTAGCTATACCCTATTTAGATTGTCGTGAGATTTTATGTAAGCAAATCATACAATACTTCCGAATCAAAGTTACGTTAGTAAATACGTTACAGTGAAATTGAAGTTCGCCATTCCATTTTGAGTTAGATTACGGATCAGTTAGGTTACTTGACGATTACTTAATCCATACACCACACAATTATTTGATACGGTTTGAGTATTTGTGTATGTGAATTGTCATGTTTTTAAACGCACCCATGCCATAGGAACGCATCCTCTTGGGGGTTACGTTTAAAAAAATATATAAGTCGGCCATTTTTACATTCCGTCAATTTGTTGACGCCAGTGCTGTTTCAATACATTAAATTCATGATTTGATTCTCTTATTAATTTATTTAAGTAGGCGAAGTAAGCTGAAAAGGGTTTAAAACAATTGTTTCGTGTATTTATATGTTGTCTCACTTGAATCTGAATAGAGTAAAGATAAAACAAATAAAAAAAAAATATCGACAGAAAAAAACATGTAATATTATTATAGTTAGAAATTGAGTAGTATGTACTTATCGAGCGAAATAGAAAGATTAGATTAGGCTTAAAAACGCAATAAGATATACCTTAGAGCCTGCTGCCTCTATTATACCGAACTAAATAGTCAATATAATTATTGTAACAATAAACCTAGACAAACCTACCTACCTAACAAAATGGAAGCTGTCGATCCAGAGGCAAATTCTATGTCAAATCAACAACTGCGTGTATTTAGGTACGCTAGCTCCGGAGCGAAGGGCAGCTATATTTATCTACGGGTAAATATTTTAGTATCCGAGATTAGATGTTACACGGGGGCTGCGATCGATGGGAGCTCGGAAATTGAGTTAGTATCGCGCGCCTCTGCCTTATTCACTATGACCAAACGTGGCGCAGCACCAAAATGACCGTGTAATGGTGCTCTACAGACCACTGGAGTAGATACCATTATATCTTACACGAAGTTATCATAACGTGCTGCGTTACGTGTTTTATTGTCATAGCGAATAAGGACCCCGATATAAGAGCTAGCTCGCGCGCCGGAAATTTCTCATAGCGTGTACGTTCGTGTATTCTACGATAAGAAAAGTCACATTAAAAAAAAACTTAGCGTTCCTGCCCTCATTTGATAACAATTTTCGCGAACAAGTCATGTTAACAGATGTATGCTTGCATAATGGAGCATAAACGAAGCATCAGAATAAAAAAAAGCACAACTAACCGTAATCCACATATTGTAGAGACTACTTCTTGAGAGAAACTTCTTAAGAAAGTGATGAGAAACTAATTCTTCAATGTAACTTCTTTAGTTACAAGTTACCAACATACAGTGTTAACAGTTTTATCCTAATTCCCTGTGTACTCGGCTCCCTGGAGCGTTTACTTCCCTAACTATACAGAAAACTCACATTACGAACCAAATGTTTACAAATTTCGGTCCCGAACTCCAGCTCCCAGCTTGCCGCAGTCTCAAGAATGTCACTTCAGACTTTTGCATAAAGAAACTTTAACGATATTTTTTGCAAGTTTGTTAATTAGCGCTCTCCTAAGAATACAACATCGGAACTAATTATGTGAAAATTATGCAAGTTTTTAATTTTTTAATAACAAAGTCAAAAAATGCTTGGAACACTAGCTTAACTTAGAACACTAGGGAACTCCTTAACGACAAGCAATACGGATGTCTAGATTAAGTTTTTATGAGTAATGTGTTAATCCTATTGGTACCCTATCATAGAACTAATCAGAATATTAACCGACTTCACCGACGTCTGTGTTTTTTTTATAAGAAAGAAAGAAAAAGAAAGAAAAAATATTTATTCAGCACAGCACACAAAAAATATATGAAAGGTGACAAAAGAAAATAAAAACGAAGAAAGACAAATAAACTGCTACTGCTTCTTGTGACGTTTGCCTCGGTGTGAGCTGTGCCGAAAGGCATTGGGCTCAGCATGTGCTGGAGGGGAACAAAGTCTCCCGCAACGCTGGTTTTCAGCCAAAGCCTCCTCAGCTACCATTTATTGTTTATAAATTTTACCCTTAATGCTGACGCAATCGCGTATACTGCGTATTACAAATACAGTAAATACCTAATTATGTAATATAAATGTATAAATAAAGAGACATAAATATTGTATATATAATGAAAGAAAACGTTATGATTTACTATGAGATAAAAAGCGTGTTTATATAGTCACAATATAACATCTTTATTTATGAACTAAATTTGATAATTATTTTTGAGTTGCGTTACGTATAGCTTTGAGGTGGTGAGACCACCTCAAAACTGTACTTTTTTAATGAAATCGGTATTGAACCTTGGACTTTGAAGAAACACTATTTAACGGTAAACTTCACGAATGTATATATTCCGTTATTATGAGTATTATATCAATCCTGTGGATACCTTACTGTAGAACTAAGCAAAATAATATAATATAGGTCTATAAATATTAATAATTAATTCACTCATCACTTAAAATTGTATGCCAAGTAACCGACTGCACTAACCGGCACCGACTTCAAATATTTATTCTTTCCTTTTTGAAGTAGG
This sequence comes from Phalera bucephala, assembly GCA_905147815.2. Lineage (NCBI taxonomy): Eukaryota > Metazoa > Arthropoda > Insecta > Lepidoptera > Notodontidae > Phalera > Phalera bucephala. The sequence continues at coordinate 859,262 of LR990625.1, forward strand.
TTTCCCTTTTTTAAAAGTTATCTATTTTGCTTTGTGATTCTACTTTATATTATTTTGAAAAACAAAAGTTAGTTCAGAACAATATTAAATCGCCTGCTTGATACAGGAACCGCCGTTTTTGCTCGGCGCTATGCGTGAGTTCCCGAAATTTGCCGCCTTGTATTTTTACGAGCTGTGTTTTTTCTTCATCGAGTGTATTTAATAAGCTGATAGTCCCTTTCGCCATAATTTGTTTCAATATAGGTATAGAATTTTAAATATACGTAGAAAATGGTACAAATAAAATTTTAAGTCTGATAAAATGTTATTGGAGGTTTTCTAATGTAAAATTCTTGACAGCAGTCCAGAGTCTGAAATTCTTCCCAGTATAATAGGTTCTCCCCCTATTTTATTAGACCCTAATACTGTCCGTGAAACATAGGCGTACATAGTACACCTCTACTACATCCGCCAGATAAATGTAGGCGTGACGGTGGTTATTTTTTCTTTAAGTGGTTAGACCGCCGGACTGCAAAGTCAGAGGTCTCGAGTTCAAACCCAGGCACGCACCTCTACCTTTTCCAAAGCATGTGCGTATTAAAAATTAACTATCACTTGCTTTTACGGTGAAGGCAAACCTGCACGCATAAGAGTTTTTCGAAGGTGTGTGAAGTTCGCCAGCCCGCACTGGCCAGCGTGGTGGACTATGGCCTAAACCCTCTCATTTTGAGAGGAGGCCCGTGCCCAACGGTGGGACTGTTTCTTAATAGGGCTAATATTATTTATTATGTTATTTAATATAAATAACGGTTTGATTCACTGGAATTTTTATTTATGTTATTATTTAATAATAATTGCAAAGTCCGTAAACAACCTTAATCATGTACTAATAGCACAGCTGCCGGACACACATAAAATATTTATAACTTATGCCGAACATGGCGCGACCTGTCTCTGTGTTTCTCCAAGCTTAAAGCAATACGTCACACAGTTCGGTCACGTCCTCACACGAATAAGTTCCCCGGTGGCGGGCCCGAGCTAGCCCATCACCATACAAATGGATCGACGCGTGGAAAACTGACAAGTTTCTCGGGACCCAAGTGCGATGAGAGATATTAATAATATCGTTGTGTCAGCATATGAGTGGGACACTGAGCAAGCGGACTACAAAAAAATACTTGGACCCTCGTGTCCCGAAACTTCAGCTATAACGAGAAAAGTTTTATTTACACTCAACAACTGGTCGGATTGACACAAAAAAGTGTTTTTAGCACTCTTTTATTTGCTTGCACTGTAACCATCTTTCAATCTTCCAATGTCATTTTCACCAGCTTTAAGGCGTCCGATTAACTTCAAAATTAGTACACGCCATAAAGACCGATGACAATACAATAATATTATAAGTTTGACCTAAGATCCTGACCAGGATCAGCAGTTAATTATACACTTTTTCACTCAACACAAAAACGTCGATTTCTGGCTAACAGCATTTCCATTTCGATGTCTTCGGAAATACTGTTGCCTCCATATGACACTTGTTGTAGTTAGTAATCACAACTAAAACATCTAATAATTTTAATTTAAAAATACCTTTTTAAAAACAAGATTTTATAGCAAAGAACATAACGAATATATCTTGCTTAGTTGAGGAGTTCTGATGATGGTTCCGAAAGTAAGCCATAGTCCTTCCAGCTCCTCCATCAGACCCTGGACATCTCCCGGGTCTAAAGTACTCGTCAAGACAAATCCAACGAGCCCAAACACGGCTGGGTTATATTGAGTACTTGTGTGGTTCCATTGGCCATTTTTAGGCTTCTTAGCATCCTTAGGCATCATCAATCATTTTAAAGTACTTGAAAATACCTATTTAACAAGCGTAAGCACGAGGAGGTTACGATGTATAGTTCACATGTTCCAAAGACCTCTTTCTGGCTCTATAATCAGACCAGCTCCGTGATATAGACGAGACTTGTTAGATTGGTATTACCCAGTACTATCCAGATGATGCTCAGGATGGATCTGATGATGAAGAGGAAAGGTGGCCAAGAAACCCACCCAACTACTCAACATAATCCTGCCGTGTAAGGGCTCGTGAGATTTATCTCGACGAATTCTGTAGAACCGGATGATCAAACCCTGGCTGTTTGGTAATGGAGCCGGAGGATGACTAATAGAACTTCCCAAATACTGAACATTACCCCGCCGTGGTTTGGGCTCCTCGGATTTGTCTTGTCAAGCACCATAGTACTCGTGAGTCCCCGTTGCGTTATTTCTATAAAAAACTTGTTTTTAAAAAGACCTTTTTTAACCTTTTAACTCCCTAAGCGACAAATTTGTCTCGGGCAAAATCATGACCTATACTCACTAAGTCACAAATTTGTATCATGATATTACTGATTTAAAAAGTATAATAATTCTTTATTATTATTACCAAAAATAAAACATTACACTGAATTAAAGCATGTTCACACATAAAAAAGATAAAAATTGCATTGTAAACACTAATGATATCAAAGGCATCCATAAACATGTCCTAATAAATTCTTTACTCGAGTATTTACTTAGTACATCATTTTAGTTCGATTTCTATTCAATTTTATTAAACCATTTAAGTAGTTATCCAACACTATTAATAATATTGTGTGCATTTTAGTTAAATATCTAATAAATATTACTTTCAAGAGCATAGGTTTATGCATATTTATAATGAAATAACTATTTAATTTTAATAACATATTCATTAATAAATTCTTTTCTCCGAGCTTTCTGTTTCGCAAAAGTATCTATAACATCTGTTGTCACAGGAATTGTAACTAATAACATTAATGCAGTACATGAAGTATGTACTTGAAAGCTGCACGACATTAAATGATTCTTTATTATTAATGAATCAGCAAGTTTTCTAATACAAGTTGTGATGATGACGTTACTTACCTACTAATAACATACACTAACTTTGTCTATCTTTTATTGAGTTCTTAGATTTACGCGAATATTACACATGAAATAAAACTATTTTACGGATTTCATCGCGGTTTATTTTTTTATTTTTAGTTCCCGTCGGTTTTATTTTTAGTACGTCGGGAACTAAAAATAAAAAAATAAACCGTGATAAAATCCGTAAAATAGTTTTATTTCATTTGTCTATCTTTGTTAGTCTATTCTAGTATTAACACGTGACTTTGTAGACATACGGTTTCTTAGGACAAAAGATGGCGGAGCTTACGTTCTTTATTTTGGTGTATAATACTTGCCATAGATTGTCTGTGAGCATCGGCCTTTCATATTCTAAAACTCGTAAGAGAGGACGCACGTCATTTTGGTCACAAATGGTCACTTGCCATCGTTTTGGGCAATTATTTTGTTTGATAGATAAGCAGATTTTTATAACTACTTATCCTAGATTACATAAAGCATAACTTATTATTCCATAGTTGATCCTGATAGATAACCGTCTCCGAAGCAAACTCCAAGATACACGTGCGTATAGAGGCCCCCCTCTTGAATCAGACCACTATCTCGTAGTTGCGCGGTTTAGTGGTCTCTTCAGGAAGTGGAGGCACTGGCGAGAGCGTATCCCCTTCGGAGACCTTGAAAGAATAAAGGTTGAAAAGTTGCAAGATGAGAGCGTGAGAAGAATGTATGAAGACAGAGTCCGGGACAAGCTTTTGGCAGTAGGTTCTTCGGACTCAAATGTAGATGAATACTGGAATAGCGTGAAAGAGAGTTTAGTAGATTCCGCGAAAGAAGTATGTGGTTGCTCAAAGAAGCATATTACAGCAAAAGGTGATGCATGGTGGGATGCGGAGTTGCAAAGCTCCGTAGAAAGTAAGAAGAAAGCATGGCAGGACTATGTTTCTTCTTTGAACCTGAATGCCAGTATGACAGAGATAAATCTATCTATCTATCTATCGAAAGAAATATACTGGCAATGCAAGAATGCCACCAAAACCTTAGTGAAAGAAAAGCGTGAAAGAGCCAGTGCGATTGAGGAGGGGAGGCTGGCGAAGAACTTCGAGAACAACACTAAACTCTTTTGGAGCAAAGTGAGAAAGTCTCGAGGTGATTCGTCAGGTTCCAGAATGGAAAGGATAAAGTCTAAGGATGGTGATATTCTTTCAGATATACAAGCTGTATTAACCCGGTGGAGTGAATATTTTGGAGAATTGTATGGAGATGCCCCGGATACTGGTGCTACAGACGAGCCCAGAGACGAGATTGTGGCACCGGAATCAACAGAGGGCATCACTATGGAAGAAGTTGAATGGGCGATAGGAAGTATGAAAAATGGTAAAGCTGCGGGAATAGACATGATATCTGCCGAGATGATCAAATATGGTGAAACTTGCGTCCGGGACGCCTTTCGGGTCCTTGCAAATCTTTGCTGGAGGACCGGTAGGGTCCCTACAGATTAGCGCCGCGCAGTCATTGTACCCTTGTACAAAGGCAAGGGTTCACAATATGACTGCGCCAATTACAGAGCCATTAGTTTGATCAGCTAGGCAGCCAAGGTGTATGGTAAAATTGTTGAAAGGAGAATGCGCGAGAAGTCCGATGGAATGTTGTGCGAGGCACAAGGGGGTTTCAGGTCCGGATGAGGATGTTCGGATCAAGTTTTCTCCCTTCGCAACATCGTAGAGAAGCATCTGGCAGTGGGCCGGAAGGTTTTCTGCGGTTTTTTTGGATCTGGAGAAGGCGTTTGATAGAGTTGTGCGAAAGAGACTTTGGGACATTTTGCCTGAGTATGGTATAAATGGCACTCTGCTGCGGGCCGTCCAGTCCACCTATGTGGACTGCAAGGCATGCGTACGGGTGGGTGGTAACATGTCACCCTGGTTTGACGTTGAAATCGGCGTCAAGCAGGGTTGCGTGTTGTCCGCTAGACTGTTTATAATATCTATCTATCTATCTATCTATAACCTCACGCCAGATCCCTTGCGGGGTAGGCAGAGAGTACAGAGTTCCAACAGGTTCTTTCCTTACATACCTCTCTGGCTTCCTCGACTCTCATAGTTCGTCTCATACACGCTCGCCGTTTACGGAGACTCTTGACTTTTCCATCAGATAAGACTCGGTTTATTTGGTCGTGGTAAGATAGTCTAGGTCTTCCCCGGTACCTGTTTATAATATATTTGGATAAAAGTCTTCGAAGACTGAAAGCGATGAATGAAGGTGTACTAATGAGTGATCTAGTGGTAAATCATCTACTATATGCAGATGACGCGGTTTCGATAGCGCCAACAGCCATTGATCTGCATTCATTAGTCACAGTTATGAAAGACGACTGCATGAAAAATGGCTTACATTTGAATGTGAAGAAAACCAAAATTATGGTTTTTGAACGGGAAGAAACCAGAACGAATGCAAGGATTGTGGTTGGGAACGATGCGCTGGAGCAAGTGAATGAGTTTGTATATCTTGGATGCGCATTCAGTAAGGATGAAAAATATACCGCTGACATAGAGAGAAGAGTGAGTGCAGGGAACAGAGTGAATAGCGCGATAGGAAAGCTACTTTGGAGCCGGCATTTGAGCCGAAAGGCGCAGCTGGCCATACATAATGGAGTGCTTGTCCCAACGCTGTTAAATGGCAGCGGGAGCTGGGTATGTAAGAAGAAGAATGAAAGTAGGATAAATGCGGTTGGAATGCCAGCTCTGCAGAAGATGTGTGGAGTGAAGCTGACCGACCGTATTCGCAACAGCGTAGTAAGAAAGCAAATAGGTATGAAAGAGAATATCGGTGTAAAGATGAGAAAGGGCATGCTCCGTTGGTTCGGGCATATAGAAAGAATGTCCGAAGAAAGAATGACAAAACTGATATACAATGCGAAAGTGGAAGGATGTAGGTACCGGGGAAGACCTAGACTATCTTACCATGACCAAATAGACCGGGTCTTATCTGAAGGACAAGTCAGGAGTCTCCGTAACCGGCGAGCGTGTATGAGACGAACTATGAGAGTAGAGGAAGCCAGAGGGGTATGTAAGGAAAGAGCCTGTTGGAACTCTGTACTCTCTGCCTACCCCGTAAGGGATCTGGCGTGATGATATACATAGATAGATAGAGTAATATTTTCTAAAAAAAATATTTGCTTGAACACTATTTTTTTTCGTATGTATTTTATCGTATGTATTTTTTAGGCTGAAAATGTAATTGCAAAGGGTGATGTATCAAATAAATGTATATACAAGTAAGACACAGTAACATCATAGATGAAAATACTTTTTATTTCAAATCAAAACATGTGTGGAGTATTGTGTGAGGCACAGGGAGGTTTCAGGTCTGGAAGAGGATGTTCGGATCAAGTTTTCTCCCTCCGCAACATCGTAGAAAAGCATCTGGCAGTAGGCCGGAAGGTTTTCTGCGGTTTTGTGGACCTGGAGAAGGCGTTTGATAGTCGTGCGAAAGAGACTTTGGGACATTTTGCCAGAGTATGGTATAAACGGCACCCTGTTGCGAGCCGTCCAGTCCACCTACGTGGACAGCAAGGCATGCGTACGGGTGGGTGGTAACATGTCACCTTGGTTTGACGTTAAAATCGGCGTCAAGCAGGGTTGCGTGTTGTCCGCTAGACTGTTTATAGTGTATCTGGATAAAAGTCTTCAAAGACTGTGTGCGATGACTGAAGGGGTAAAAATGGGTGATCTAGTGATAAACCAGCTATTGTATGCAGATGACGCGGTTTTGATAGCGCCAACAGCCACTGATCTGCAAACACTAGTCACAGTTATGAGAGACGACTGCATGAACAATGGCTTACATTTGAAAGTGAAGAAAACCAAAATTATGGTTTTTGAACGGGAAGAAACCAGAACGAATGCAAGGATTGTGGTTGGGAACGATGCGCTGGAGCAAGTGAATGAGTTTGTATATCTTGGATGCGCATTCAGTAAGGATGAAAAATATACCGCTGACATAGAGAGAAGAGTGAGTGCAGGGAACAGAGTGAATAGCGCGATAGGAAAGCTACTTTGGAGCCGGCATTTGAGCCGAAAGGCGCAGCTGGCCATACATAATGGAGTGCTTGTCCCAACGCTGTTAAATGGCAGCGGGAGCTGGGTATGTAAGAAGAAGAATGAAAGTAGGATAAATGCGGTTGGAATGCCAGCTCTGCAGAAGATGTGTGGAGTGAAGCTGACCGACCGTATTCGCAACAGCGTAGTAAGAAAGCAAATAGGTATGAAAGAGAATATCGGTGTAAAGATGAGAAAGGGCATGCTCCGTTGGTTCGGGCATATAGAAAGAATGTCCGAAGAAAGAATGACAAAACTGATATACAATGCGAAAGTGGAAGGATGTAGGTACCGGGGAAGACCTAGACTATCTTACCATGACCAAATAGACCGGGTCTTATCTGAAGGACAAGTCAGGAGTCTCCGTAACCGGCGAGCGTGTATGAGACGAACTATGAGAGTAGAGGAAGCCAGAGGGGTATGTAAGGAAAGAGCCTGTTGGAACTCTGTACTCTCTGCCTACCCCGTAAGGGATCTGGCGTGATGATATACATAGATAGATAGAGTAATATTTTCTAAAAAAAATATTTGCTTGAACACTATTTTTTTTCGTATGTATTTTATCGTATGTATTTTTTAGGCTGAAAATGTAATTGCAAAGGGTGATGTATCAAATAAATGTATATACAAGTAAGACACAGTAACATCATAGATGAAAATACTTTTTATTTCAAATCAAAACATGTGTGGAGTATTGTGTGAGGCACAGGGAGGTTTCAGGTCTGGAAGAGGATGTTCGGATCAAGTTTTCTCCCTCCGCAACATCGTAGAAAAGCATCTGGCAGTAGGCCGGAAGGTTTTCTGCGGTTTTGTGGACCTGGAGAAGGCGTTTGATAGTCGTGCGAAAGAGACTTTGGGACATTTTGCCAGAGTATGGTATAAACGGCACCCTGTTGCGAGCCGTCCAGTCCACCTACGTGGACAGCAAGGCATGCGTACGGGTGGGTGGTAACATGTCACCTTGGTTTGACGTTAAAATCGGCGTCAAGCAGGGTTGCGTGTTGTCCGCTAGACTGTTTATAGTGTATCTGGATAAAAGTCTTCAAAGACTGTGTGCGATGACTGAAGGGGTAAAAATGGGTGATCTAGTGATAAACCAGCTATTGTATGCAGATGACGCGGTTTTGATAGCGCCAACAGCCACTGATCTGCAAACACTAGTCACAGTTATGAGAGACGACTGCATGAACAATGGCTTACATTTGAATGTGAAGAAAACCAAAATTATGGTTTTTGAACGGGAAGAAACCAGAACGAATGCAAGGATTGTGGTTGGTAACGATGTGCTGGAGCAAGTGATTGAGTTTGTATATCTTGGATGCGCCTTCAGTAAGGATGGGAAATACACCGCTGATATAGAGAGAAGAGTGAATGCAGGTAATAGAGTGAATGGTGCGATGGGAAGGCTACTTGGGAGCCGGCACTTAAGCCAAAAGGCGCAGCTGGCCATGCATAACGGAGTGCTTGTCCCAATGCTGTTATATGGCAGTGAGAGTTGGGTATGTAAGAAGGAGAACGAAAGCAGGATTAATGCGGTCGAAATGCGATCTCTGCGGAAGATGTGCGGAGTCACGCTGACCGACCGTATTCGCAACAGCGTAGTAAGAAAGCGAGTAGGTATGAAAGATAGTATCGGTGTAAAGATGAGAAAGGGTATGCTCCGTTGGTTCGGGCATATAGAAAGGATGCCAGAAGAAAGAATGACAAAACAGATATACAATGCGAAAGTGGAAGGATGTAGGTGCCGGGGAAGACCTAGACTATCTTACCATGACCAAATAGACCGTGTCTTAGCTGAAGGGCAAGTCAAGAGTCTCCGTAACCGGCGAGTGTGTATGAGACGAACTATGAGAGTGGAGGAAGCCAGAGAGGTATGTAAGGAAAGAACCTGTTGGAACTCTGTACTCTCTGCCTACCCCGCGAGGGAGTTGGCGTGATGATATAGATAGAGATAGATAGATAGATAGAAAACATTAGGTAGTTTTTGAATTATCGTCGTTTTTATAAACCTCGGCAAATTTATGACCGCGCGACCGCGACCTCATTGAGCATACTGATATCGTCTTTCGTCGCGGGTTGAGCAGAAGGGTTAATGAAAATTATTCACAATAAAATTAATTTAACAGTCTTCATACATAAAGAATATTTTATCCTTTATAGGCTTGGTATTAAAGCGTGTTTCTTTTGTTTTTTTTAAACTATTATTTTTTAAGCTTCCAAGTATAAATCTTTCCTATTTAAACGAACAATGTTACAATATATGTGTAAGTACATGCTTAATTAAATATTGTAATGCTTATTATTATCAGTGCCCTAAACACGAACCAATTAACCTTATAGTAACGTTGTTGAGAAAGCATGCTGCCACGTGTATCTACAAGGTGTAACATAATAAACGCAAGACCTTAAAGTAGTTTGTTCAAAATCGGTAACTGAATTGATTCCAACTATTTTTAATGTATCTTACTTTTTTTTTTTAAATTGCTTTTACTCCTTCAGTGCGCTATAAAAAACTAAATTTATCCTTGATTCATAGCAATAAGGAGATTTCAAATGCATTCCTAAAACATATTTCTCAAAACACACACATACACGTACAAGTTTCATTGTTAATTGGGGTATAAAAGTGCTTAAAAAACGGGTAAAAATCTTTAAATTTGGAAATTAGGTTTTCGTTTTGAATTTATGAAGCAATTCTCTAATCGGGGTGTCTGAGGTCTTGAGTTTATTATGTTACAGCTAGTATATTTATATAATTTGTAGTAGAAAGATGGCATATTAGTTCAATAACGTCACCTTAACGTCAATCTATTTGTCTTAGGTTTGCATTAAAAACATCAGTTCGCTCAACATATCAGACAAAGTAAAGGAACAGGTAAAGAATACCGTAGAGAGCGTCGACGCTCACTGAGAACCTCCGGAGTACGCGCCTAAATATTTGCACAATTAACTGAAAACAAACGGCCCAAAACTACATGTTTCAGGCCATTCGCGCCGGTTAATTGTAGGCACCGCGCTAGTTACGAGCCGGCCGCAAGATAAAGTAGCTGTTATGAATGCCGCGCCGTTTAGATTACAACGTACCACTCATACTGCGAGCGTGTACACAAGGCCTTGAAAGTAATGTAATTAATATTCATACGAGTAAAGCCTCCATTATTTAGATAAACTACCCAAATACCTACATGAACTGCGAATTCCCAAGGAGACGGGAAAATATCAGTATTTTGTTTTATGGGAGTAGATAGATACTAAGAAAAGATATTGGTTCATAAACAGGTGCGGAAGAGATACGGGAATGGAAGAGGTTTTATGAAAGCGTTAACAAGATGGGCGTTCGGACGGAAGCGTTGGTTTCTTAACAGTAATTTATCTTTATAATGGTTTTCGAACGCATTAAAAACGGTTTTATCGTGTATAGATAATTTGATGAGGGAATAACGAGACGGTGAAGCTGAGAAACTCACCTGTCGAATTTGTCTTTTTTCACTTTTATGTTTTTACTAAGATATATACATATATACCTTGGTATATACGTGAACAATCCATCGTCAGTATAGAATTTCCACACATTATATATCCCGTATAAATTTAATCGTCTATAATATTCGCAGACTTATAATCGGAACAATTCCAACAATTCAATTACAATTCCGCAATCAATGTCGTTGGAGCGAGCCTCCGCTCAGGAATTAATTAAGAGGCCATGGAGGGGCTGAGAAGGTCCGGAGCAGGGGGAGGGCTATCCCCCTCTTTACCCAAGGTTATAAGTGATGAAAAAGATGGGGGTTTGTGAAAATGCGTTTGGAAATTGGTCATCATTTAACCGTAGCTCTATTCTCCCTGATCACGATCAGGGACGGTCGCACATATAACTACGCTGCAACAGTTGAAGAGTACCTGTCTCAAGCCTAACTGTCTTTTTTTTCGCGGTCTTTTTAATATAGTTCCATTTTAATTTATCTTTTGTTCATTTACTGTTCATTTGCTCCATATATACCTATGCCTACATCTAGGGACAAATATAATAAAATTATTAGAACTGAATCAAATTTCCTAATTCCACTAGAAAAAATTAAAAAGTGATATTATCTTACGACATGTCGTAGGCATTTTGAGATCTCAAAATAACGTATTACAACAAAGCAAAAGATATTTCCGGGAGGCTGGAAAGGCCGTTAACACTAGGTATTTCCGGGGTAACAATAACTCGATAATCACTTTAATGACTCGATCAGGAATTTCCTTCTTCCTGTGGCTGGGGCTCCGCTCGCTGATCAGCCGATCGGTAACTCTATATTACTTACATTTGTTGAATAAAAGTTGTTTATAACCAGGCAATTTAGTTCATTTATGTAAGTATACGCCCGCGCAATACCCTTCCATATATTAGCCGGTTGTTGCCCCAACTGTTTACAATACGCACATTTCGCTCATAAAATATGGAAGTATATGCGGGAAACAGATCTCACCTCGCGAAATTATCATATGTACGAATGGAAGACGGTACTCAAATATCTGCATAATATTATGCAGATATGCGAAGGTGCGGAATATACAGAGAGATGTGTATATCACCTAACAAACAATAATCAATTATTTTTACAAGCTGTTTTGACTGTTAATATGTCATAATGTGTTTTTCCAACAGTTCGTGGAAAAGTAGCGCTCATTGTAGTTACTCAGGTGACAAAATGTGCATATCATCACAGTGACAACTCCTGCTCGAAGGCTGCGATCTGTTGGAAAGTAGACCGCTCCCGTTGCATAATCGAGTAGTCGCAGGTTTGTTACCCGCAAAGGAACAATTCCTTGTGTGAACTTTAAACATTAGTTTCTCGCTGGGTGTTTATGTATTGAATTGGATGTTAATCAACACACCTACGACATGAAAATACTACCTTAAAGAAAGTTATGGGAAAGAAATAAATAGATTCGGAGCATTCCCGGCAATACTTAAATTAATTTTTACAATTTACACGACACGAGACTCATGCACGCGATCACTCGACTCGCTAATCGATTCTTTATTTCACTAAACCGTGCTGAAATAGGCTATTATAGAAACCCAGTCCATTTGTCTGAACCACGGTATCTAATATTATTATAAACTAAATAATCCAATGAAGCCGAGACTCGCCACCGCCGCTAATGTCGTCGGCGTACTCTCCTACAATGACTCACAATAAAAATTAAATTAAATGTCAAGATAACATTATATTAATGTCTGCGAACTCCAGATTGGGTTACGGGTTTTATCAATTTTCTCATTTCATCTGACCTCCATTGGAAACAAATACCTCACCGAGCTTTAGAAATTGTTATTTACGATATTCAATCAATCTGTAGCAGAAAATATAGACATATCTCAGTACTCCGGTTGTTTTATTATATTCGTTACGGGAAATAAAACAGTCGTGGTATACAGTGGAGCGATTTTAGCTCGTAAAATAAAATATGTTTGTGTAAGAAATGATAATGATATGTAGAAGATGGTAAAAGATTGTATAAACCAATCGACAATAGCTTCAGTTTGTGGAGTTTCAAGCTTACATTTCTCGCGGCGGAGCCGTAATCTAACCTAACTTTTGGCACCCGACGACCACTAGCTCAAAGAAATTACATTTGGCTTTTTAGTGTATTTGCTACATTTCATCAGCAGGATATCACCGCGGCTTATTTGCGACCATGGATATAGGCGTAGTTTTAATATTTTAGAAACTAACCCTATTTTATTTATTTAAACCTACACAGTACGCTACAGTTAGACAAATATCTTTCATCTACGTATCAGTCCAATACAAACAATAAAACAAATGTTATAGTTATACTGATAAATGCTTAATCTGATTACCAACAAACTTCATATTGACACATCAAAACTTCCATCAAAAGGGGGAACTTTAATATTGAGCGTCGGGGAGGCTACGCGTTTGCCGATTTGAATCATTTTACGAACTTTGCGCTAACTGTGTCTTTAGTTGAGAAGAAAAAAGAAGTCGTAACGATGGCGGTACGGCGCCGGCGCCGGCCACTCTAATGAACCGCTGTTAATAATAATATATTATTAACAGCTCCTTATAAAAATACCCTAGTTATTGAACATTCAGCATTATTAATTTTAAGTGAAACAAGTTTTAGAGTTTTAGCCATAATATCAAAGTATACGCCTATTTATGTAACTGAAATAAAATGGTATGTTTGGGAAATTCGAATTACAATTTCGTCTAAAATATTTAAGCTGAATGGGTCGGCGACATTTTTTTTACTTTATTATCATCATCATCATCTCAGCCTATACTTGTCCACTGCTGAACATAGGCCTCCCCAATCGCTTTCCAGTGTAACCGGTCCGATGCCACCTGCATCCAACGACTACCTGCGATTTTCACAAGATCGTCGGTCCATCTGGCAGGTGGTCGTCCCACGCTGCGCTTGCCAATACGTGGTCTCCACTCTAGAATCTTTCTGCCCCAACGCCCGTCCGATCTTCGCGCTATGTGGCCCGCCCATTGCCACTTCAGCTTGCTAATCTTAACGGCTATGTCGGTGACCTTGGTTCTTCTACGAATCTCTTCATTCCTGATTCGATCACGTAGAGAAACGCCGAGCATAGCTCTCTCCATAGCTCGCTGAGCAACTCTGAGCTTTTTTATGAGACCTATTGTAAGAGACCACGTCTCTGATCCATATATCATCACTGGTAACACACATTGACTAAAAACTTTAGTCTTTAGGCACTGAGGTATTTTGGATGAGAAGATGTTGCGCAGTTTCCCGAACGCTGCCCAGCCGAGTTGGATTCGTCGATTGACCTCTCTCTCAAAGTTGGACCTACCTAACCGGACTACCTGTCCCAGGTAAATGTATTCGTCAACAACTTCAAGAGTAGAGTTCCCAACGGTGAGTGCGGTGGGTACGACATGGACGTTACACATTATTTTCGTTTTGTCCATGTTCATTTTAAGACCCACTTGTTGAGATACTCTGTTGAGGTCGCCGAGCATTCGTCCTAGATCTTCCAGCGACTCCGCCATGACCACAATGTCGTCGGCAAATCGAAGGTGAGTGATGTATTCGCCATTGATGTTGATGCCAAGTCCTCGCCATTCCAAGAGCTTGAAGGCGTCCTCTATGGTGGTCGTAAACAGTTTCGGAGAAATGACGTCTCCCTGTCTTACTCCTCTTTTTATGGAGATCGCCTTCGTGCACTGCCCTTGTACTCGGACTGACATGGTGGCGTTATTATACAAGCACTTCAACACTTCGATGTACCGATAGTCAATGCGGCATCGCTGGAGAGATCTAAGAACCGCCCAAGTCTCGATCGAATCGAAGGCTTTCTCATAGTCCACAAACGCCAAGCATAGTGGCCGATTATACTCCTCGGTCTTCTGTATAATCTGCCGCAGCGTATGTATGTGGTCTATGGTACTAAAGCCTTTCCGGAAACCGGCTTGTTCAGGAGGCTGGAAATCATCAAGCCTGCGTTCGAGACGATTCGTGATGACTCTCGAAAACAACTTGTAAACATGGCTCAGCAGTGTGATGGGCCTATAGTTCTTTAATAAAGTGTTATCACCTTTCTTGAAAAAGAGTACCACCACACCCCTGTTCCATGCTTCCGGCGTTTTTCCTTCGAGCAAGACGGAATTAAACAGCCTCTGAAGGACTTTAAGTACCGGCGATCCGCCCGCTTTCAGAAGCTCTGCAGTAATTCCGTCTTCACCCGGCGCTTTGTTGTTTTTAAGTTGGTTGAGAGCCATCCTAATCTCGTACAGGCTGATGTCCGGGATATCTTCACTGTAGTGTCGGGTTAGCTTGGCTCTTGGGTCTTTTACCAAGTCAACAATAGGTTCAGCTACTGAGGTATACAACTGTCCATAGAACCTCTCTATCTCCCTGAGCACCTCTGACCTATTCGACGTTACGTTTCCGTCCTCCGTCTTCAGCTTCGTCAACTGGCTTTGCCCAATCGACGCGGCTCTTGCGAACACTTTGGAGCCCTTGTTCTGCTTTATGGTCTCCTCAATACGTCTTGTGTTGAAGGACCGTAGATCGTGTCGCAAGGACTTCAATATCTGTCCATTGAGCTGCCTATAGGACTTAGCATCATCGGAGGTTTGGAGTCTCATGGTACGTCGCTCAGCCATAAGGTTTCGGGTGTAGTCGGATAGCTTTTGAGGCCTATTTTTACGGTGGGGCTTAAAATGCTTAGACCCGACCGTATGGACAGTCTCTACCAACCCATTGTTGATTTCGTCCACTGATGCGCTGCTGTCTAGCAATTCGAAGCGGTTTGACAATTCGAGTTGAAAGTTCTCGGGGTTTTGGATATGTGTATTAGAAGGTCGGAGCGTAGACTTCATCAGACGCGATCTTTCCATTTTGACATTAATATTTAATGTGCCTCTGACCATTCGGTGATCACTGCCGGTTTTTACCCTGTGAATCACGGAGACATCATTAAATATTTGTCGCTTGGTGCTCATGATGAAGTCTATCTCATTTTTTGTGAAACCATCAGGGCTCATCCAGGTCCATTTCCTATGAGACGGCTTCTGGAAGAAAGAGTTCATCATAAAGAGTCCCTCCTTCTCCAGAAATTCGGCCAGCCTCTGACCCCTGGGGTTGCGCTGCCCATATCCAAATTGCCCCACTCTCAACTCATCATCGCCCCGTTTGCCCAGTCGCGCATTGAAGTCACCCATAATTACTGTAAAGTGTGCTTTGGAAGTATGTATGGCTCTACTAATGTCCTCATACATAACTTCGACCTCATCATCTGAGTATGCCGAGGTCGGTGCGTAGACCTGTATGACCTTCAGCGAATATCTTTTGGATATTCTGAGTATCAGGTACGCTACCCTGCTCGACACACTAGTGATGGACACAACGTTGTTTATGAGTGACTTGTGGACGATAAATCCGACACCACCTTGGGACTGCTGTTCGCCCTCCCGGTAGTAAAACAAGTTGCCGGATTTTAAGGTTATCGTGTCCTCGCCCTCTCTTCGGACCTCCGATAAACCAACAATACTCCACCGCAACTTGTTTAACTCTTCTTCCAGCTCAACTAGCTTCTCATCTGTCCTCAATGTGCGTGCGTTGTATGTCACCAGGGCCAATTTTCGGTTTTGGTGGTAGCCGAATCTCTGCCGGAGATTCTTAGCACCCCTTGTCCTTTCGTTACCATGGCTGCTACCGTGGCCAGGACGAACAGGACCGCCGGGGACTAGGGGCCTGGTTTTCTTGCTTTCTTCCATATTGGTTGGGGGTGTTTGCCATACTCGCCACGCTTGGCAGGCGGGTTGGCGAGCGCAGTTTTTGGTTGTAAAAGTGTTAAGGGAACGCTGCTGCCCATTCCCTTGTTTTCACTTAGTCGCCTTGTACGACACCCGATGGGGTGAGATGGGTTGGTCCTATTCTAAGCCGGGAACCACGCGGCTACTTACTTACTTTATTATGGTGTCCAATAAAGATTAAATGTTAAATATTTTTAGCCCATAGAAATTAATAGTCGTCGACTTTAAATCTTGACTTTGTACATGTGCACATGTACAAAGTCAAAAGTTAAGAACCCTGTGCGTTTTCATCGACGGAACTGTAATCCGAATCTCCCATACATATAATTTTATTTCAGTCACACACATTACCGTATAATTTGATTTAAAGACAGACACACGTCTGTCTAGATATAAAATATAAAAACAAAGAAGCAAAACCTGTAACAGTCGAGTTTAGTGTCGCATTGACAGGTTTCTATTTAAGGGGGCTATTACTTCCCTAAACACCATTCTCGACAGCCTTGTAACACATTTTGTTTGAATCTAAATGGGGTAATTTCGCAGCACACAAAGAACAAATTTATTCTGTTTCGTTGCGCTAACCCATCGCGGCGGCGCCTTCCTCATCAGCCACCTCCATTACATATTGCGGCGTCCAATTAAAATGCTAATTTATTTATTTAGTCGTAATTATGGAGCTGAGGGCGGGCGAGGGGCACAGGGGTGGGAGGGGATCGACTCACTCAAAGAATTCCTCATCTAGTTTGTTGAACACTTTCGAGACTTTTCGACTCTGTAATTTAACTGTTACACGACCTTGTTTCTGAACCTACTTTCAAAAAGCTTAAATAGAGATATAACACCGGGAAAATGTTTTAACATCTTTTGCTCCATGAAAGTGAATGAAAGGTTAGAATTTTATGAAATATTTTCGTAATATCCTATTGATCTTAGAATTTCCAGGGAAATTTGATCGGATTCATTAAAAAAAAATAAAACTTACATCTTTTATATAACTTCTACTGTTAGTATGTTTGTCTGTTTTTCCGGTTCTAATTTTGTCATGCATTTTTCAAGCACTTGCGGGTATCTAATTAAGCTAATATTTGGCATACGTATGTACGTTCGTTGACAATGCAATAATATAGTATCTTGCATTATCATGCATCATTTGGATTGGTTTTGACTAGTACTATACAACCATATGGTGTTCAGGGCCTGATGATGAAGCCGAAAAGGTGGCTAATTATCCATCCAAGTACTCAACATAGCCCCACCTAGTTCTCGTTGCTCGTGCTCGTGGGATCGTTGGATTGGTCTTGACGAGTACTGTAGACCTGGATGGTATTCAGGGTCTGATGACGGATCCGGAAGGTGGCTAACGGAACTCCCCAATCACTCGATATAATCACGTTATGTTTGGGCTTGTTAGATTTGTATTGACAAGTACTATGGACCTAGACGGTATCCGAGGTCTTATGATGGAGCAGAAGGATAGTTAAATATAACACCTGGTGTCAATGTCATTTATTAATAATTAAAATTAAAAAACTGCCCACATGATGACGTCATCATCATCATCATCATCTCAGCCTATACTTGTCCACTGCTGAACATAGGCCTCCCCAATCGCTTTTCAGCGTAACCGGTCCGATGCCACCTGCATCCAACGACTTCCTGCGATTTTCACAAGATCGTCGGTCCATCTGGCAGGCGGTCTTCCCACACTGCGCTTGCCAATACGTGGTCTCCACTCTAGAATCTTTCTGCCCCAACGCCCGTCCGATCTACGCGCTATGTGGCCCGCCCATTGCCACTTCAGCTTGCTAATCTTAAGGGCTATGTCGGTGACCTTGGTTCTTCTACGAATCTCCTCATTCCTGATTCGATCGCGTAGAGAAACGCCGAGCATAGCTCTCTCCATAGCTCGCTGAGCAACTCTGAGCTTTTTTATGAGACCTATAGTAAGAGACCACGTCTCTGATCCATATATCATCACTGGTAACACACACTGACTAAAAACTTTAGTCTTAAGGCACTGAGGTATTTTGGATGAGAAGATGTTGCGCAGTTTCCCGAACGCTGCCCAGCCGAGTTGGATTCGTCGATTGACCTCTCTCTCAAAGTTGGACCTACCTAACCGGACTACCGGTCCCAGGTAAATGTATTCGTCGACAACTTTAAGAGTAGAGTTCCCAACGGTGAGTGCGGTGGGTACGACATGGACGTTACACATTATTTTCGTTTTGTCCATGTTCATTTTAAGACCCACTTGTTGAGATACTCTGTTGAGGTCACCGAGCATTCGTCCTAGATCTTCCAGCGACTCCGCCACGACCACAATGTCGTCGGCAAATCGAAGGTGAGTGATGTATTCGCCATTGATGCTGATGCTAAGTCCTTGCCATTCCAAGAGCTTGAAGGCGTCCTCTAAGGTGGCCGTAAACAGTTTCGGAGAAATGACGTCTCCCTGCCTTACTCCTCTTTTTATGGGGATCGCCTTCGTGCAATGCCCCTGTACTCGGACTGACATGGTGGCGTTATTATACAAGCACTTCAACACTTCAATGTACCGATAGTCAATGCGGCATCGCTGGAGAGATCTAAGAACCGCCCAAGTCTCGATCGAATCGAAGGCTTTCTCATAGTCCACAAACGCCAAGCATAGTGGCCGATTATACTCCTCGGTCTTCTGTATAATCTGCCGCAGCGTATGTATGTGGTCTATGGTACTAAAGCCTTTCCGGAAACCGGCTTGTTCGGGAGGCTGGAAGTCATCAAGCCTGCGTTCGAGACGATTCGTGATGACTCTCGAAAACAACTTATAAACATGGCTCAGCAGTGTGATGGGCCTATAATTCTTCAGTAAAGTGTTATCACCTTTCTTGAAAAACAGTACCACCACTCCCCTGTTCCATGCTTCCGGCGTTTTCTCTTCGAGCAAGACGGAATTAAACAGCCTCTGAAGGACTTTAAGTACCGGCGTTCCGCCCGCTTTCAGAGGCTCTGCGGTAATTCCGTCTTCGCCTGGTGCTTTGTTATTTTTGAATTGTTTGAGAGCCATCGTAATCTCGTACAGGCTGATGTCCGGGATATCTTCAGTGTAGTGTCGGGTTAGCTTGGCTCTTGGGTCTTTTTCCAAGTCAACAACAGGTTCAGCTACTGAGGTGTACAACTGCCCATAGAACCTCTCTATCTCCCTGAGCACCTCTGACCTATTCGACGTTACGTTTCCGTCCTCCGTCCTCAGCTTCGTCAACTGGCTTTGCCCAATAGACGCGTCTCTTGCGAACACTTTGGAGCCCTTGTTCTGTGCTATGGTCTCCTCAATACGCCTTGTATTGAAGGACCGTAAATCGTGACGCAAGGACTTCAGTATCTGTCCATTGCACGTGCAAAAAATAAAGTTATTGTCGACTATCCACCTCCAACCATTATTAATAACATTATTTATAGATCCCACCTGGAAAAGTACCTAGGTTTGCTGCTAGATGACAAACACACGTGGAAGCTGCATATAGAGAAAGTAAAAAATAAGGTAATATTCCTTATTACCTTATTTTTAATAATAATAATACATAAAACACGATTAATGATATATAATGCTTTAGTTAAATCAAATATAGAATACTACTAAAACTTAATAGAAGCGTGGGGCTGTGCGTCTAAAACAAACTTAAAACAATTGAAATATTGTTCCATTTTGACAGACTGACGCCTTCGCGTACATTATATAAAAAAAAAACTAAAATATTTAAATTAAAGCAAACATACCCATAAATATAGGCACTTTGTTTTAAAAAATCTTATCTAGCCACATTCATACTCAAATATTTCCCACTAAAAGAACATAACAACTTACGAGACTAATAAAATCAAACAATATTTTTCTAGAACAATATGAAAAAGAAAACATTTTATACGACGGGACAAAATTGATTAATACGAACAAAAAAAACTGAACGATTGTAAAAGTATGTATCTCTTTCAATATAAACTAAACCATTTATTAGTGAAAACATTTATGACTAAATAGCTAATATAATATAAAAATACTTTTTTTATAAATCGTTACTAATCTATTTAAGAATAACTTAAGAGTGCGAAATAACTATAAACTTTAAAAATTTAAACAGAAACAATAATAATACCGTAATGTAGCTGCCATCAGTCTTCAGTCTGATGTAATTATACAAGCATTTGTACATTTCTTCTTAGGGTCATTGATTTTTTAGTTTTGAAACAATTGCAAGATCAACTACATGTTTCTTATTTGTAATGTTCATTGCCCATGTTTCAAGTGAATTGTAAGGTTCTTTTTTAAGTTATAAAGTTCTCTAAACTGATATTTTATGGTAACGTCTTGGTCTAGTGCACACATTATACTATGGCTAGTGATTTGATTCGAGGCGCTTGTCTCGGATCACTACACAAATTGCCTCTTGAATCAAATATTATTTTTCAAGTATCATTATCTATTTATTTTGATGTCGTACTAAGTGCATGATGAATTCACATTTATAAATGCACACACAATAGGAAACCCCAGTGTAGTCAAGGTTTAAATAAAAATTAAACCAATTAAGATCGTCGAAAGGAAACCAAAAGTAACAAAACCTGTTTCAGGTTAAATAAAGAGCAGACGGAGCCGTGTTGTGGGATACTGGCGACGCGCCGCGCCACTGTTGTCTTTTAATTATGGGACCCGCCGGCGGCTGCTCTCAAATATATTTACTCTACGCCTGTACGGTGCGTGCATATCAATTACGGGCACAAGGGTTTTGAAGAACATTTATGCCATTAATTTCTTGTAAAGGTAGAAAAGGGATTATATATTTTATTAAGGCCTCGTATTCATTAGGGAGTCGCTTGATATATCAAGCGGAGTCCGGCGACGTTAGTACTACGTACGACGTTTGTACGTCGCTCAACTTCTTGTCTCGCGACCAATGTCATCCACATTTATTTAGTCGGTTGCGGCGTGTTGCCCGAAGAGGTATCATACTTCGTTCGTTCATATTGTAACGCAACTCACCTCTATAGTGTGTGACTTTTGTTCCTCAACAGAAGCATCACGGTGAGGTC
Organism: Phalera bucephala; assembly: GCA_905147815.2. Taxonomy (NCBI): domain Eukaryota; kingdom Metazoa; phylum Arthropoda; class Insecta; order Lepidoptera; family Notodontidae; genus Phalera; species Phalera bucephala. The sequence goes on from LR990625.1 coordinate 880,623, forward strand.
ACCTGAGATGTCGTACTAAGTCGGACGACATCGACTGACAACGCAAGCGTCAAATATCTCGGTACATTTGTCCCCTAATGAGTGGACCTTATTGTGTTAAACGATCTAATATTGGTGTGCAACATCTCGTTACTTTAACGAAGCCACCAGAAAATTTTCGTGTTGAGTCCATTCGTGGGCCGAGGGCTTTCACCCTAGTCGTGGCCGAGGGCTTTCAGCCTAGTCCTAGTCTGGTGATATGATCATTAAACCTTATTATATTCGCGCTAGTCAGTGCGTTCGTCTTCTCTCCATTATACATTGGTTTCCTGTTTTAGAAGCAATTTTAGTGTCTTTGTTTGAAGGGTATTTGGTTACTAGTAAATTAAAATAGCCATGTTTTTGATATAAAATCGTAAAATGTAGGTGGCCGCGGGGCGCCGCAGTGCTCAAGCTGTGCCGTTTAGACGCGACAGCTGCACAAAGAGAGAGCTTTCCCACCCTTTGGAACTCACCGGCTCATTGTCTGCGTGTTGAACTTGGGCCCGCGCGCCGCGGCGGTCCGGCGGCGGGGCGGCGACGGAGCGGGTGCGGGCCCGGACGGTTTGCGCTGGTCACCCTCCGCAATAGCCTTGTTACAAATGCTTGCGGGTTTCTGAACAGCTGATAAAAACTAACTTTACCATGAAAATGTAGTTCAGATTTACATTATTGTGTACTAAAACTGAGACAATATCCGTGTGGGAATATATTAGGTAGATTGTTTTATTAAACATTGTATGTCCCAGACAAAAGATATTGAGATGTCTCTTTAATTTTATCTTTTAATCGGCCTTTAATTGGCGGTAATTTTTAAAATCTTTTCGACAAGTGAATTAAAATGCATCTAAGACATTCATCTAGATAAGAGGTTCCCAGACATTTTTCTCATAGACCTTTTTCAAAATTTAGCTAGTACCAATGGAACCCCTGCAGCTACATTTCTACCATATTTCCAAACATGTGAAAATTAGATCTAACTATGGAAATTTGCGTTGCGGCTGAGTTCCAACCACGAATTGATAGTTTTCGAAAAAAAAGTGAGAATTGATTGGTTAATTAATTAATTGATTGTGCTGTGAGTGGATGTCAAAAAAGTAAAGTTGGCCGATCAAAAAAGTGATTCCATCCAACTTTACTTTTTTGACATCTACTCACAGCACAAGGAACCAATCAATTCTTACTTATTTCATTTAGAAAACTCCCCATTCGGAGTGGTAAAAATAAAAAGAAAACTAGTATTTTTTGTGTTGTTTTTATTCAAATATGTAATTATTACAGTATTAATTATTATTGTTATCATATCACGAGTATTTTCATATTACATTGAATAATGATAACAGTCGTGATATAATTAAAATTAAACATTAATAATGTAACGTAACTTCTACAATGACAATCACAAAATAGTCATTATTTTATTGGGAGGGATGTACTTGATGGATTGACAACAAATAATTAATATTTGTCTTCAGTTTTGTTAGGAATAACCGCAGATCTGCTCCTTTTTTCATTAAAAGGTTTGTAACGACACTAAAACTTTTTTCGACAAAATATGACGAGGGAAACGCTATCAAAAGCTTTCTCGCTATTCCCCACAGTCCAGGATATTTTTCGGGTATTTCTGTCTGCAGCCAAAATGTTTGATACCCTCTTTTAAATTTCACCTTCAGCTCCTTATTAGTGCTAAGCTCGAGTAGCTCCTCTTGTAATGTCACATTCTCCACATCCGTTTCATCAAATGGATTTATGATCCATGGTGGTATTTCCATCGTCAGAATATCTTTAAATCTGATTTTGAAGTCATCATGCAGGGCAATTAAATGTTGAACGTATGTCTGAATATCCTCATCAAGGCATTCTACCAATGACAAGTTTGAAGACTGGGAAAATTAATATTTTGCGCTGTCTAATATTTTGCGCCGTAAATTTCAATTTTCTGTATCATTTTGTTATTAAGCCTTGCTCGGTTTCTAAATTTGAACAAGATTATGTTTGTTTTAGCAAAAATAGCACATTCATAGATAAACATGCAGGGTAGGGGTAGTATCTTTAGTTCCTTAAAATGTGGATAGCAGGAGTCTGTTGACTGAATATTCACAATTGACCGAATACATCGCTTCTGGACTTTAAAAGCGAGTTCAACATTTGTGGAGTTCCCCAAAACAATAGACCATACTTTAATATTGAGGCAACATAGCCGGTATGCAGCAATGACCGCTGACCTGTCAGCGATTTTACTGAGTTTGTACAGAGCATATGATTGCTGATTTAAACGTTTACAAACAAAATCAATATGACTTTTCCAGTTTAACTTTTTGTCAATATGTAGTCCTTGAAACTTGATCTCATCTGTCTCCGCAATTTCGGTGTTATTAAATGTGATATTCCAATCGTCAGATGTTTGTATTCTCTGTCTAAAGTTCATGATTTTTGTTTTAAACAGATTTAATAATAAATTATTAGAGGTAAGCCAATTTGTTATATTAGTCAAAAAAATATTAATGTCATCTTCAAGCTTTGTCATTCCATGTCTGCCTGTAAATAAACAAAATAAAACATATGCCAATAATATTGCTTTATTACCAGGTAAACCTTACCACCGTACCAGGTACCAGTAACCGTACCAGGTTCGTCCAGTATAAATAGAAAAATGAGTTGTTTGCAGATAATTACACAAGAAACTTTCAATATCAGAGGTCATTTCATCAATACGTCTTTGTACAGTGTTGTTACTCAAAGGAATTCATTTTAATATGTCAAATGGAGATTTGTGCAGAACAGTTTTTTAAACCTCTCCAACAGCGGATAAAATTAACTGTTCTCCAATGGTGTGCGGTTTTTCAGATTTCGCTATAAGTAATGAGATATTGTAAGATATCCGCAAGCCATCATCGGAACTTTCAGATGTTAAAGCGAACATACTGTGCACGGTGGGTCTCTTTTCATATTTTTCCTTCAATGCTTGAAAATATTTCAAATATTTACCTATTTTATCAGGATGACACCTTCTTAGATGATTTTCGAGCTTCAATGGTTTCAATAAGAGTCATTGCTCAAAACTTTGTTGCATAAAAGGCATATGGGCAATCGCTTGTCTGCCTTTGATGAAAGAAAACCAAATTTTAAATAATCAACACTATACTGTCGACATTTTTTTTTAGATTCAGTCATGTTTCGTATCAGTTACCTACTTGTAAATAAAAAACTTTTAGTAATCATAAGGCGGTCTTACTCAACAAGATATGGCTATTTTAACAGAACAGGATTACCTAATTAATTATTGCAATGAAATAAACAAAGTACCGACGGCAAACTGATTCTAATTATTAAAAGCAATAAATCGCTTTATAAAACTCTATTATGGATCTTAATCCATAATAGAGTTTTATGAATACAGCTAAACCGATTTTAATGTAATGTTAAACATTTATTCATAAATATATTTCTGTATATTCGATAGAAAATTCTTTTATTTTGATATGAAAACTTCGCGATTTCAATTATTTATTTATTACTTTGATGCACGTTACGGGTACGTAAAGACGCGTACAATTTATGAAAATATATTTAATTTAATCATTTAGCATAAGGAACCTAAAATATTTACCATCATGCAGGTCAATCATAAAATATCTCTCCTTTAGTGAACCACCACACAGTCGGGTAAAAAAAATTACTAATAAAGTAGGGACAAAAAGTTCATACCTTTCTCGGCTTTCTGATCTTTTATGGAAGTATCTATTTTATATTATTTTTTTTTATTTTTACAATTTTTGGAAGACTATCAACTATTATGGTATGAATATGATATAAAATAGAGATAGACAGCCATTTACAAGTCTTCACTAATAGAAATAGAGTATAATTAATCGATCCGACAGAAATACCAGTGTAAGAAAAAAAAATACAAAACAAAATATAAAGAAAAAGAAAATCATTCAATGAATATTAACTGCTCAACTAGTCGAACTACTTCAGTTTGGTGTTAATCTTCTCGTCAAAAAATACCGATACAAGCTTACTCCTGAATATTGATAGACTGGTACCACTAATATCAAGATCACTTATGTTAGAAATTCTGTTATACGCCGCACAAGCACGGTACAGAAAACTGTTTTGGCGATAATTAGTGGCTGCGAATGGGAGAGCAAAAAATGGACTACGACGTAAAGTATGCTTAGACACATAGAAGTCAATGTTACTGAGTAGCTCTGGATAGTCTATAGCGGACCCAACAATACGTGCAAGAAATAATAAATCAGCGATATCCCGACGCGCATGAAGTGGTAGAAAATGATGGTGCTTACTGGTTGCATTGTAGTTGTGTGAAATCATTTTGGTACGATAGTTTAAATATTTCATAAACTTTATCTGAACATTTTCTAAGCGAGAGATATAAATGTCATATCTAGGGTTCCAAATTTGTGATGCGTACTCCAAATGGCAGCGCACATAAGTAGAATACAATATTTTGAGGGTTTTGGCTTGCTTAAAATCTTTGGATGAACGCATAATGAGCTCTAGAAGCTTTATTGACAATATCAGTAATATGGTTTTCAAATATTAATTTCGAGTTATGTACAACTCCTAGATCCTTAACTTTCTCCACATGTAAAAGTTCATTATTTTTGAGCAAATATTTAAATGCTATGGGATTTTGTTTTCTTGTAAAAGTAATACTTGTGCACTTACTGACATTATGATCTAGTTTGTTTTTCATACAGAAAGAGTCTAAACGCGCTAGATCAGTTTGCAAGGCTTCAGCATCTTCGACACATGTTATTGAGTTAAATATTTTCATATCATTAGCAAAATTTAGAATAAATGAGTTACGGAAGCAGCTATCGATATCCGAAATGGAAATGAGAAATAGGAGTGGGCCTTAAAATGAACCCTGTGGCACACCAGTTGGAATACGCATCCACCCAGACATATAATTTCCTAGAACGACTATTTGACTCCTATTATCAATATAAGAACTAAACCATCTCAAAAGATCACCCCTTATACCAGCGCATTCGAGTTTACAAATTAAATTTTTGTGATCTATACGATCGAATGCTTTACTATAATCCGTATATATTACGTCAGCTTGATGACCATCATTCATTGAGTCGGTAATAAATTCATTAAAAAGTATAAGATTGCTGGTAGTTGATTTACCTTTTAAGAAACCATGTTGCGAATTTGGGAAATAATTTTTTAAGGCGTCGTACAGTTGCTCATAAATAATTTTCTCAAATACCTTGGCTATAATACACAGTTTAGAAATTGGGCGGTAGTAAGATTTCTAGATCTAATAATGACTGTTCAGTATTTAATTTTTAATACGTACCTACCACACGCAGACATTACAAATATACTTATTACAACATAAAATAAAAGTACGTATAACAAATAGGCAGGTAAATACTTACTTTTTCTGACATTGGCAAACACTAACATCGATTCACTTTACTTAACTTTTCATTTCGAAATTCCGGAAAAAGAGTAAAGTTTATCCTTGGCATTCGTATTTATATTGGTGAAGAATCAAACAAGTTCATGCAAGATTGCAAGCACACCCACCACAAGTCGTATTTCGTCCCTTTGCACGTCTGAACAAGCGTTGCGGACGGCGGCGGCGCTTTGCAAGTCTCAACACGTTGTACTGAATATGGAATATGCAAGTTTGTACAAGTAACAGTCGTTGAGCTTCTTATTTTGGTTAAATACCCAATACATAATTAGACACATACTGTTTTTATCTTGCAAAAAAGGCCTATTAGGGCCATCTATAACTTGAGTAGTCGCGACTCTTTAAGAGAACTGTTCAAAGTAGCTAATATCATGACGGTCCCATGTCAATATATTTATGAAAACATTATGTATACTAGAAAAAATGTAGATCTTTTTAATCAGCTAGGTGATAGGCATTGCTATAACACACGGCATAGAAATAAATTAGACTAACCGCAGTTTCGTCTGTCAAAAATTCACACGTCTTTCATGGGGCAGTGTGTTAGATTTTATAACAAAATTCCCATTGACGTCACTAAACTTAGTGAAACTAAGTTCAAAGCTTCTGTAAAACGAACACTTTGTAAGCAAACTTATTATTCAATAGAAGATTATTTAAAAGATAAAAATGCTTGGATAGATGCTATTCCAGCTCCACTTGAGTCATAACAACCTATTCAACTGTTGTTAGTTAACATTACCTCTCTTCCTTCTATTAATTTAACACAATATGTACTTTTTTTTGTAAATGAGGGAACCATGTAGCCATTCTCATAAATAGTATTATTCGCTTTTTTAACTTAGACTCACCTGATGACCAACCTACATTGTTCTCCCATACCCCACAACAGAATGTAGATGAAAAAGTTTGTAATTTCTTATTTTAAAAGAGTAACCGTGGAGTTTCTTGCCCTTCTTCTCCACAGGAATGACATTCCGAAGTGGCGGTAGAGTCTTTGTTACTTTTCTGACGATTCATAAATACTGTAATGGTTTACATGAATAAAAAATATTCTGATTCTGATAGAAAAAGTATTTATAATCTTCCGTTGTTTTTGAATTTATTTTAATATGTGATTGTATTGATAATTTTATAAGATGTTTTAGAAATTAAAATAATTATTGTAAGTATTATTTAATGATTATTTAAATAATACAGAGCTATTTTTGGTATCACTATATTAATTGCCGTTCTTTTAGTTCTCGTTAAAAAGATTCTAAATTGTTACTGTGCTCTGATTGGATTATATTCAAATTGTATTGGCTTATTTTCAAATTATAACCTTCTAACGTTCTCATCTATATTTAAAAAACTGATGGGTATAAAAGGCCACGTAATTTGAGAAACAGTTCAGTTTGTAATCGAGAGCGGATAAGCAAGTTAAGTTCCTTTTTATTGTGACTACTGTTATATATTGTTATTATGTCCGTCTTGCCATCTGATCCTATGATGTCCGTATATATTGTATTTTATTGTGTGTGTCATTTGACTTGAGTAATAAATTATGTTTCGGGTCGATAATCTGGGTTTCTTTAACTTGTAAATTGCTGTCCCTTTTATTTCTTTATATCATAATTTAGTATAATCAGTAAATAACATTACTAGTGACTTAACATAAAACTTTAAATAACTTAGCCGATATCTTAATTTTATCTTCGCTAACACATGCATGTTAGTAAAACACGAATAATATAAACTGGGACTGCCTAGTAAATCTAAATAAAAATGTAAATTAAAACTATAATATATTTAATGAAATTTTGATAAATATATTAAATAAAACAATACCAATGCGTATAATTAAACACACACTTTAGAAGATACTGGCTAACCAAAGGAATAAAACTATTATAAAAATAAAGGCTTATTAAAAATACTATCAATTAAATCAAAAACCAAATAAGAAAAGACCATTAAAGTTTTGTCATAACTTTTAAGTTATGACAAAATTTTAAAGATGTCGGTAATTACAGCAAAAGAATTACAATATATTAACAAACTAATAATAAATCCGCGTGGTTCCCGGCTTAGAAGCCGCGTGGTTCCCGGCTTAGAATAGGACCAACCCATGTCATCCCATCGGGTGTCGTACCAGGCGACTAAGGGAAAACTAGGGAATGGGCAGCAGCGTTCCCTTAACACTTCTACGACCAATAACTGCGCTCGCCAACCCGCCTGCCAAGCGTGGCGAGTATGGCAAACACCCCCAATTATGGAAGAAAGTAAGAAAACCAGGCCCCTAGTCCCCGGCGGTCCTGTTCGTCCTGGCCACGGTAGCAGCCATGGTAACGACAGGACAAGGGGTGCTAAGAATCTCCGGCAGAGATTCGGCTACCACCAAAACCGAAAATTGGCCCTGGTGACATACAACGTACGCACATTGAGGACAGATGAGAAGCTAGTTGAGCTGAAAGAAGAGTTAAACAAGTTGCGGTGGAGTATTGTTGGTTTATCGGAGGTCCGAAGAGAGGGCGAGGACACGATAACCTTAAAATCAGGCAACTTGTTTTACTACCGGGAGGGCGAACAGCAGTCCCAAGGTGGTGTCGGATTTATCGTCCACAAGTCACTCATAAACAACGTTGTGTCCATCACTAGTGTATCGAGCAGGGTAGCGTACCTGATACTCAGAATATCCAAAAGATATTCGCTGAAGGTCATACAGGTCTACGCACCGACCTCGGCATACTCAGATGATGGGGTCGAAGTTATGTATGAGGACATTAGTAGAGCCATACATACTTCCAAAGCACACTTTACAGTAGTTATGGGTGACTTCAATGCGCGACTGGGCAATCAGGGCGATGATGAGTTGAGAGTGGGGCAATTTGGATATGGGCAGCGAAACCCCAGGGGTCAGAGGCTGGCCGAATTTCTGGAGAAGGAGGGACTCTTTATGATGAACTCTTTCTTCCAGAAGCCGTCTCATAGGAAATGGACCTGGATGAGCCCTGCTGGTTTCACAAAAAATGAGATAGACTTCATCATGAGCACCAAGCGACAAATATTTAATGATGTCTCAGTGATTCACAGGGTAAAAACCGGCAGTGATCACCGAATGGTCAGAGGCACATTAAATATTAATGTCAAAATGGAAAGATCGCGTCTGATGAAGTCTACGCTCCGACCTTCTAATGCACATATCCAAAACCCCGAGAACTTTCAACTCGAATTGTCAAACCGCTTCGAATTGCTAGACAGCAGCGCATCAGTGGACGAAATCAACAATAGGTTGGTAGAGACTGTCCATACGGTCCCGACCGTATGGACAGTCAATCCAAGCGATTTTAAGCCCCACCGTAAAAAAAGGCCTCAAAAGCTATCTGACTACACCCGAAACCCTATGGCTGAGCGACGTACCATGACACTCCAAACCTTCGATGATGCTAAGTCCTATAGGCAGCTCAATGGACAGATATTGAAGTCCTTGCGACACGATTTACGGTCCTTCAATACAAGACGTATTGAGGAGACCATAGAGCAGAACAAGGGCTCCAAAGTGTTCGCAAGAGACGCGTCTATTGGGCAAAGCCAGTTGACGAAGCTGAAGACGGAGGACGGAAATGTAACGTCGAATAGGTCAGAGGTGCTCAGCGAGATAGAGAGTTTCTATGGGCAGTTGTATACCTCAGTAGCTGAACCTGTTGTTGACTTGGTAAAAGACCCAAGAGCCAAGTTAACCCGACACTAACGACCGACCGATTAGGATGGCTCTCAAACAACTTAAAATCAACAAAGCGCCGGGTGAAGACGGAATTACCGCAGAGCTTCTGAAAGCGGGCGGATCGCCGGTACTTAAAGTCCTTCAGAGGCTGTTTAATTCCGTCTTGCTCGAAGGAAAAACGCCGGAAGCATGGAACAGGGGAGTGGTGGTACTGTTTTTCAAGAAAGGTGATAACACTTTACTGAAGAATTATAGGCCCATCACACTGCTGAGCCATGTTTATAAGTTGTTTTCGAGAGTCATCACGAATCGTCTCGAACGCAGGCTTGATGACTTCCAGCCTCCCGAACAAGCCGGTTTCCGGAAAGGCTTTAGTACCATAGACCACATACATACGCTGCGGCAGATTATACAGAAGACCGAGGAGTATAATCGGCCACTATGCTTGGCGTTTGTGGACTATGAGAAAGCCTTCGATTCGATCGAGACTTGGGCGGTTCTTAGATCTCTCCAGCGATGCCGCATTGACTATCGGTACATCGAAGTGTTGAAGTGCTTGTATCATAACGCCACCATGTCAGTCCGAGTACAAGGGCAGTGCACGAAGGCGATCTCCATAAAAAGAGGAGTAAGACAGGAAACTGTTTACGACCACCATAGAGGACGCCTTCAAGCTCTTGGAATGGCGAGGACTTGGCATCAACATCAATGGCGAATACATCACTCACCTTCGATTTGCCGACGACATTGTGGTCATGGCGGAGTCGCTGGAAGATCTAGGACGAATGCTCGGCGACCTCAACAGAGTATCTCAACAAGTGGGTCTTAAAATGAACATGGACAAAACGAAAATAATGTTTAACGTCCATGTCGTACCCACCGCACTCACCATTGGGAACTCTACTCTTGAAGTTGCTCATAAAAAAGCTCAGAGTTGCTCAGCGAGCTATGGAGAGAGCTATGCTCGGCGTTTTTCTACGCGATCGAATCAGGAATGAGGAGATTCGTAGAAGAACCAAGGTCACCGACATAGCCGTTAAGATTAGCAAGCTGAAGTGGCAATGGGCGGGCCACATAGCGCGAAGATCGGACGGGCGTTGGGGCAGAAAGATTCTAGAGTGGAGACCACGTATTGGCAAGCGCAGCGTGGGACGACCACCTGCCAGATGGACCGACGATCATGTGAAAATCGCAGGAAGTCGTTGGATGCAGATGGCATTGGACCGGTTACGCTGGAAAGTGATTGGGGAGGCCTATGTTCAGCAGTGGACAAGTATAGCTGAGATGATGATGATGATGAAAAATAATGTGAAAACTATATAGAGTATTATAAATGAACGTTCTAATAAAAAAATACAAATAGAAAAAAATAACATACAGTTAAAAGTAAATAATATATTAATCTCGCATCCCAGTGAAATAGCAAACAACTTTAATATTTTCTCTACATCGATAGGCGACGGAAGCGATCAGCAAACTGACACTAGACCACGCGGCATACCTGTAATCCGCTCGACGGAAAACACGCTTTTTCTTAGCCCCGTAAATCACCTTGAAATGTACAAAATCATTAAAAACTTAAAAAACAAAAACAAACACGGAATAGATGAAATGGCCCCGTCTCTAATTAAATAATGTGCTGATGAACTAGCTCCACCACTTTGCATATTAATTAATCAATCATTGGAAAATGGCATTTTCCCTGATCTTCTAAAATAGGCCATAATAAAACGACTATTCAAGACCTACCGTCTCAAAAATTTTTGTAAGAGCCCATTTTTGAGAGAGAATTTTTTGGTAAAAAATATGGAATTTTTGATGATAGTCAAAATGGTTTTCGTAAGGAACGATCTACAATCCTTGTTATCTACAAATATAATCAGGAGATCATAAATATATTAAATAATAGGGAATACGCGGTTGAATTACTCCTAGACATGACGAAAGCCTATGATATAGTACAATTTAATATATTACTCCAAAAACTTTATGGAATAGGAATACGTAGAACTACTCACAAATGGTTTGCTTCATATTTAGAAAATAGACAACAATTTGTAGAAATAGAACTCTTTAACTACAACACAAAAGAAATTTCTAAAATACGAGCCAAGGGCATAACTGTTAGTGCATCGTTCCCTTAGGGCGTTATAGGATGTCTATTATTTTTAATTTATATTAACGACCTCCCCAAAATACTGAACGAGCACTGTGTACTTTTTGCAGACGACATTTCACTACTTACATTTTGTAAAAATAACGCAGGTCTAAACAGTCAACTTCAACACACATTTAGTAAGATAATCGATTGGATGAACAAACACAATCTTGAAAAAAACTTTAAAAAAACAAAGCTAATAACATTTCACCACTATCAAAATCCACCACTTGAAGTCAAGTTCAGCATCAAGAACACACAATAATTGAAGTGAATTATTTTACTTTATTAGGAATAACGATTTAAACGTATAATAATTGGAAAACCCACGTTCAAAATATACGAAAGTAAATATCAAAATTCATTTACGCCCTTCACGAAATCAAGAAAACAACCGACCTCCATACAGCCCTAACGACCTACTACGCATATGCCTATGCATGGCTGAGCTATGGCATCATCCTATGGGGAAATAATACAGACACTCCTAGCCTATTCACTTTACAAAATAATTGTATTCGCATACTAGTTAATATCGAACAGTTAGATAGCTGTATACCCTTCTTCATAAAATATCAAATACTAAACTTACCATGTATCTACATTCTGGAAATCTGTAAATTCAAACGCAAATACGCAAGCCCCTTTACAAGGCGGGAACCAATCTATTTAGATTAATATCCTCCTCTCTCCTACTTTGTATCCTTTGCTGTGACTGCTGGTCTACAACTGTCTCATTTGCAATGTATTTTACCACCATGAATGCAAATAAATGAATAGGAATATAATAGCGTAGTGTGGGCTTTTCTGATGACCACCTGGTAAGTGGAGCGCAGCGCCTTATTTATTAGCAGTCGGAGTTGCAGACTCGATCCCCGTTTGAATTGAAAATATTCGGCCTATCATGAGACTAGCATTTGTATCGTATCATTGACATATATCGTTATATTTTTTTTTGGACACCAAACTGATGCGATCGAACAAAAGTAATACAAACCTGGACACAGCTTTAGAGCCTGTAACTCCAAATACAACATGTATAAATTAGTTCAAAACATAAAGTGTAACGTTGAAAAAGTATAGAGAATATTAGAAAAACTATCTATCTATCTATCTATAACCTCACGCCAGATCCCTTGCGGGGTAGGGCAGAGAGTACAGAGTTCCAACAGGATCTTTCCTTACATACCTCTTTGGCTTCCTCGACTCTCATAGAAAAACGTTAACAAAAATGTCTAAATGTGGTCCATCTCTGAGCAATACCGAAGTTCACCCGCATACCAGTTGACGTTCGACAAATAATCCCGTCAAAAGATCCCGCACGCTCGCAGGTAATAAATGCCGAACCAGCTCTAATACTGCCAATTAATTTCTGCACAGCCTCGGATTAGTTCCTCTGCTCTAATAGGACTCACAAAACACCTCGCGGCGGTGGTCGGCGGCCGCCATCGCGCCGACACGCCGCTATTCAATTAGTGTCAGCGGCTGGCCGCGCCATTAGCGCTAGGCACTACCTAATTCAAGGAGACGAGGCCGAGAATAGGCTGTGGCGGGGCGGGAGTGAGGGCGGGAACGCGGGCGGGAGCAGGACCAAATAAATGCCATCTCAAAGGTTTGACTGAACTTAATTCTCGATGCGAAATAATTTAAGCGGCAGGATCAGCTAGAAAATTTTCAATACAGAACATTAAGAATAACAAGGTTTTAGTTGAAGTAAAATATATTTCGCGGTAACTAGATGCTGTTTTAAATTGAGAACTTGGTATTTTATCTTTTTGATTTGATAATTATAGGTACCAACAATTGATTAGATGAACAGTGACGTTCCTTAGAATATGTAGGTTAATCAGGTTCACATGTGCCATAATTGGTTTAATCACCTGGCTGATCAAAGGTGACTAATTATTTTTCAAAGATCTCCCAGCGGCTGAGCACCTAGGCAAAAAGTTAGGGAGTAAGTACTTAGGGAGTTACTGTTCCCTTCTATCAACTTATTTTTCTAGAACTGCGTCATTAATATGCACTCATGTGTATGCTCAAACAAGCACTCGAAGATAATAATGAAAAACGTATCTAGTATGGGCCGATAATTATCTTCAATTACCTTGTTAGTTACTTAGAAGAGCATGTGTGGTGATTCAAAATTAATGATAATCGGGTATATGCAATAGACTTAAAAACACCCAGTAGGTCTGCCAAAAAAATCATATAAATGGGTCACGACTCCTGGGAGGAACATTCATTTGAATACAAACAGCCGAAGGGGTAACATTACAATGGCAAAAAATGAAGTGAGAGAGGTCATCAAGTGCCTCTGTGGAAAAAAAAACCGCTAAAGAGGTCCACATCGACTTGGTGGAAAAGACTTGGCGCTAGAATCTGATGTACTTAGGTACTATGTATCGATACTTGAAATGAAATGAAATGAAATGAAAAATGTTTATTCAGCACAACATAGATAAAGCGGTTAAAAAAAAAGAACAAAAACAAACAGACAATGAATAAAATACAACAAGGTACTATTTTATGTATTGTTTACTACGGTGTGAGCTGTGCCGAAAGGTGTTTGGCTCAGCATGTGTTGGAGAGGGATTGGGGTCTCCTCCAACGCTGATTTTCAGCCAAACCCTTCTTCAAGTGGTTTTTACGTAAACATGGCTACCCTGAATGGTGACTTAATCGCACATGCTATGTATACCCTTAATAAATATCGCATTTTCAATAAATAGATAAGGACGGAAGAAGAAATAAAGTACAATATAAGTAATAATATAAATAATAACATTAACAAAATTTTTACATTATTATTAGAATAAATAAATAAATAATAAAGAAAAAAAAAAACAAATTAAATAACATTTACAATGTATTCATTTATTATTAATAATATATTTCATTCAGTTATTAATAAAAAAAGATACTGTTGCGTTAAGTGAGAGGGAGGCGTTTAAATCCCAAGAAACCGGTTCCTGGCGAGCGGCATTCCGGGCAGAGATTATTCCGGCGCATGTTTATCGCTCACAGCACTCGCAGGC